>DWAP01004144.1:0-11242 GCA_018230625.1 Heliconius eleuchia
GGTTGCGGCTGTGCGTGCGTCTTACCTCAGTCAGTCAGAACAAGTCCTTTTATATTACGTATAACAATTGCAAATTTTATAGTCTGCTTATTTATGGCGTATTCGTGGGAGTTATTGACGTAATTTGATAAGTAATGGATGTGAAATGTTAAAGAAACAAAGACTCGAACTACTGTCACTTCACAAATTATGCTACTTTTTTTTGACACTGACAACACCGGTTCCGTGCCTATAAAGGTAAAAACGTAACCCTCATATGATTATTTTGTTGTCCGTATGTCCTTCTGTCAAGATCATTTAACTTGAGATTACATGAAGGCATCAAGTTGAAATTAATATCTAATATACAGATTTATGGACCCCTGACACAGAACACAGAAAAAATTAAGGTTCTAAGTCAACGCAACCAAAAGATACGAGCATTTATGCATCAGTTTTGCTACATTGCATGTAAACAAAACTTTAGGGTACTCACCATGGACTTTCAGTTATAAAATTCGGCATGAAGTTATTACTTAAAATATAAAGTAATAATATTTCATGAAAAAAAAAATTACTAACTTATATTTGTGATTCATACAAAATGTTAAGTTTGTCAACTTTCATTAGTTGAGATTCCCGTTGACATTGGTATAATTTTAAAATTGGTACGAAAGCGTCGGTGGGCGAGTCCAACTCGCACTTAACCGTTCTTTTTTTATACTAGAATCATGTTGTTTACATTATCAAAGAAATATATAGCAGGTATACTAAGTTTTTAAATTCAGCTCAACAGTTTGTTATGATTGGTAACGTTTAAACTTTGATGGTTAAAGACTATTACGGCTTTTTCTGCAAGAAAAGTACTTTTTTGGAGAAAACCTATAATAATTGAAAGTTTCTGAATTTCAACTTGCGCTTGTTGACAGTACCCAAGAGGCGCGAGTTCAAATCCGAATAGTTATAAAAACTTCTACAAGAAGTGACATAACATTCATCTACTTCATATTTCTGAATTCTTAAAAAGCGCCTCTAGTGTAAATGAAGATTGTTCTTAGTTCTTACATTACCTAAATGAAAAGTCTTGGTCATTTGAGAATTGGGTCAGTTGTTTTAATTTTGTGATAAGACGTTTCATTATAATTTTTGTTTCACTATTTATCAATTCTGATATTAACTCTTTCATTCTTGTCTTTTGCTAAGTTAATCTATAGTATTTTTTTTGAAGCCTAATGTTGAGGTTGTCGTGGTACAGCGGTACGGTGTCTGGTTGGTGTAATGAGTTCGATTCTCAGAGGGAGGGATAGGGAGAATGATTTATTTTCATATTCTCGCTCTGGTAACAACCAGGGCACAACGCAATGACAATGTTGAACAATTTGTGGTAAATGAAGTGTGCTAACACTGGGTTCTCTATGTCTACCCTGCTATTTATAAGATTTAAATGTTCTGTAAGAGATTGGGCTAGTCAGATTCACCGTGAAATATATTAATTCCTCTTGTTGACGAGGACCCGTTAATGAAATTGGAAAGTGGTTGGATGGGACCTTGGAACGCTTACAGTTAAACCGATCGAATTTGGGGTCAATAATTTTTCTATCGTCGTCTCTAAGTGCATTAAATATAAAAGTTTTTTTTTTTTACGTAATAATTGATTTTATCCCTCCATAATGAGTAAACGATGAAGTAATCAACATTTAATATACCTACTAAGCGTATATCTTGTAATATTGAAACCTAAATAGTTATCATACAAGGTTAAGCGGGTCAGGTACTCGATGAGGTGAACCCATATTACTCAATGTCTGAACACCTTTAGTGTATTTACGTATGTATATTATGATATATTGATCGCTTTCTCGTGAATTAAAATAGTATAGTTTTTTTTTTTAAAATAATATAGAGATATTGATTTTACTCTTTGGTTAATCTAAAAAAATACAATATTTTTGCTATTTCCATATTAAATTTACACGATATAAAAAATAAGTATCAATCAGAGCCTTATGATTCCCAGAGCAGACATCCTATACGCCTACAAATGAGCAATTACTCACGCCACGTTTCATTGTCGTAACTCGTAAAGTTTTCTTATAGCTAGGTTGTAGATAGGCATATGTATCTATAGAGGCTATTTTGGGATTTTATTTGTAATGCCTTGTTTGTAGCCTTGTTAATTTATTTCTTCTCTTCTTCAGAATCTTAATATTTTGTATTACTGTTATTTAATGGAACCTTTATAGGGAAACTTTCTTGTCCGTCCGTCCATCTGTCTGTCTGTGTGTTTCATTATCGTAACTCGTAAACTTTCTTTCATATAGCTAGTCTATAGGCACGTAGATATAAGGTATAGATGCTATTTTAAGGTGAGATTTGTAATGCTTTGTACTCTTGCTAGGTTATTTTTGATTATACATATGGAGGCAGAATGATTGGTCCAAATAATAATGTTGTCTTAATAATTTATAGTGTTTTGTTTAATAAATATTTACATATACTATGGCCAGAAATTAATGTGATTGAGTGATTGTGTGATTGAGTGATTTTTTAATGCTCAGAACGTAGCTAGGTTTATAATAATCCTCACGTATCCGAGACATTTTGTGGATTGTAAGTACGTATACATTTTTTATTTTCACTTAGGTAATTGAGTTTTACGTTGCATTTTACAAGAATAGAAAAATGAAAATACCTTACAATATGAATTATCACCAGATATATTTTGTTCCGTATTGTGAAATATTAAATTTAGAGTTATAATCAACTTCCTTATTCTTATAACCTACTTCATAAATCAATTTACACGAACTATAGATTAAGCTGTATCATAAAAGAGATCAAACGCTCAAAAGTTCATTACAAAGGGGCTTAAAAAGAAAGGCGTGGTTGAATTGCAACCGCCAATACTAGCCAAGGAAAAATGGACCGTGTTCATTGGTTTTAGTTAACGTGGCGAAAGTATAGAAAAAAAATTGATACTTTAATAACCGCTGGTTATATTTAAATGAATAAATAATAATATTATATCGACCTATATACTGGCGACCTACACGCAACTTAAATTTGTTGTTATATGGTAGGAAAATTTTACAATTGTGCTTTTGTGTTTGTGTTTATATGTTATTTTGATGTATTAGCTAGCTATTACTGTAAAGATTCATCTAAATCTGTTCAGAAGTTTTTGCGTGAAATTTATAATATTGGAGAAGATTATAGTAAATCAGAGTTACCCTTATTAAATTAGGTTTTTGATAGTTATTTTGTGGCGGAAATAGTTATGGTAGTATTATCAGGTATACGATAAGCACCATAAACTGGAGGTGTGAAAATTATTAATTTTTCAAATATTTCAGTTATGTATGTGTAAATCCAAAGCTGAAAAAAATTATTATTAAAAAACATTCACAAAATTTTGTCAATACACCATTCAAATAGTTTTTGTTTCTTTATTCATGCATAAGCTTACGCATTATAGTCATTAGTTGATAGTCATGAAAGTGCATGGAAATGTAAAAAGTTCAGACCATAGCAAACGTTTAGTTTACTATGATCTAATCTAATAACTGTTACTTTTATCCGAAATTATAACGAAATACTCCGAAGTTTCAAGGTATTAATATTAATTATATAAGTTATGTTTTCGCGTTGAGGCGTGTGCGAGTCAGTGAAGACTGATTAATGTAATGTAATGAATATTCGCAAGGACGCCATTTTGGCGCAGTCTAATAGGAAATGCGATTGTTACGGGTTCAATTTCCACTCAAGTTCTGCCTGTTTGAAAGTAGGGTGTCTTAATTGAAAGTTCCCTCTACTTGCTCTGCGCGGGATACAGCGTGAAGCTAAAAAATAAATAGATTTTAGTTTCGATTTCTATTTTCGATTAAAATGAACAAACAAATCTGTCCTCATTTTTTTTATTTTGACGTTGATATAATGTGACCTAACTTGGCGAGTTTTATACAATATAATTTAAGCTTTTTACTAGAATTTTTATGGATAATTAAAGAACAAACATTTTATAGTCACTTTATGTCACTCTACTTTAGTATGCTATGGGGCTAAAGAGATTTAAAATGTTGATTACTGTTTTTTGTGTGTCAGCTTGTGGATAATTTATAAACTTTTAAATTAAATCACTTTCATCTACATTGTAATAAAATGAAGAAAAAAAATTGTGAATATGCATTAAATATTTTTGAGAAAAAAAAATTGGACTACATGATGTGGGTCTAAAAGACTGATAATAGTTTAGTCCTACCATACGATATAATGATTTTTTTCCTAAGCAAAACTTATCGAATATTGAGGATATTGACATAAAAAATTCATTGAAAATTGGGGCCACCGTGGCGCAAACGTCAAAGCTTTTGTTTTGTTATTACTGTCATTGCGATGGTTGTCAGTTCTATCTCCACTTAGGGGCATAATTATATTTCTATTAATTTTGTTTTGACGCTGCGATAAGATTACACAACACGCTTTATCGCGTATTTAGTAGGAAAGCGGAAAAAAAGTGTCTCTCCTTTAAATACGTGTTGCATGTTTCGATGACAACAGTTAAAATAGATAAAGAAAATATTTATATATTAAATATGTTATCATCATTTGATGTAAAAGAGCAACATTAGCGTTAAATATGGAATATATCCAGTGTGAATAATAATATGATGGATGATTTAGGAGTGGAATGTTTTGTTGTTGTTGTCAGAAAGAAATTTATATATGGCTTTTATCTATTATTTTAATGTAGTTGTTTAATGGCATCTTCTTATATATTTATATTTTAACTCCTATATTGACGCCCTGTTGGCGCAGCCGAGCAGCAGCGTTTAACTGTAAGCGTGACGACGGTTGTAGGTTCGATTCCCACCCGGGGAATGAATTATTTATATTTCCTCGCTCTGGTAACGAGACAAAAACCCGGCGTTTATTTCCGCTACTCAACATGCAATGTTTTAAAATTCAGACTCTCAACACTAGGTTCAATTTGCCTAACCGTGTATAGGGGAAAAAAGCCTAAAGCTGCGTAGCTTAATGTAGCATTTCTAGTTTTAAGTTACGAGTATTTATTATATCTAAGAATTTTTTATCTTTTCATTGTTATTTGTAAATTATATAAGTGAGATCTACATAAAGGTGAACCGGCCTCAAAATTTCCGGACAGGAAGAAATTCGTTCCGACTGATTTGATTTGTAACTTGCCTCCATGAAAAATATTTTAAAGGTATCATCAAACAAATTGTATGTAACTTATTACAAACTCATAATTAATGTTGATTAAGAATTCCAAATTGTTTCGAATGTTTTTGTTCTTTTCTTTGAGTTTTCTGAGTAATTACTGAAAACCGTTTAATTTTGTTCCTTTTTTTGACTAAATTACATATAGAATAAGTACCTAGTACAAAGCGCAGTAATGGTAACCGACACTCAATACACAATATTTCAAAAACTGGTTGGAGAGTAGAGAACAGAGTGTCTTAATACGTGAAGACAATCAAAAATATTAATTTATGATAGCAAAAAAACAACATACATTAGTAAATAATTTTTTTGGTCCTCCTCCATAAAAAACCTATTGAGAAAACATTTCTCTAGAATAAAAAGGAAATCATACATAAGTATATCGATATACCTATGTATGCCATAAATATTATTGAAAAAAAAACAGTACTTTTTCATTGTTTATCACTATTACAATATGTTAGTTTAATACATTATTATCAAACAATTCGAAATATATAAAACTTATTTGAACTGGTTTTCATTGGTTGCAATACAGTCCTTTAAACGTTGAGGCCGGTTATCTCCCTGAAAATTCTGTCAGTTTTGACAATCGAGAGCTGAGTTATTAGAGACTTGATAAATGTGAGTTTAAGTTCAGTTCATTGCAGTCAACCTCCATACAATAGGTTAGGATTTAGGTTAGGTTAGGATTACTGACAAAAAAATCCGTGAAAAAACTCAGTAGCCGTTGAAAATTTCAAACAAACGAAAAAGCTCTCAAAACGCATCGAAAAGATTGAAAAATGCAAAAATTAAATCCTCAGGCAAAGTGTCAATTTTTCGTAGTACTGTAATCGATTATATATATCGATTAGGAGATATAAGGATCTAAAAACAATTTTTCTCATTTTCCATATTGTCAATTGATCTGTTTTGGTATTCAAAAGTTTAAAAATATACCATTTTTTTACATATATCTCAACTCTTTACATTTGGGCCCAAAAGTTTCTGTCTCCCTTTTCTAATTTGTAAACATTTTTTTTTCTGTGATATTCCTTTGCGTACAGCATAAGTAGTTGTTTTGAAGTTACAACCATTTTGTTTTTTAAATTATTAGTTAAGAAATGACCTGTGCGTCTCTTATATGCTACGTCATGGTTCTAGGATCTTCATCTCCCAAGATAAAATCTTTTGCTTACGGACATAATTTCTTTGAATTCTTTCCCATATTACAGACAAACAGAGGAGGTTTCATTGTACTTATCAATATCCCGATACAGAAACATGTGACTAATACCAAGCGTATGGAGGATTTTGAAAATTGTATTTCGCACTATACCTACTTTATGTAATGCAATCACATCTACTCCTTTCTCCTTATCATTGCACTCTTATTTTAATATCACCAAAATATTTTATAATATATAATGATAAATAGTATAAAAATGACAGATTCCAAAGTCAAAAGTAATATTTTGTTTATTATGAATTGTAACAGTATTTATGGCCAGACTAAATATTTATTTAATTCATGCGTAGTTGGGCAAAATTGTTTGTTTCTTGACATGAATAATTTCCATTTCGTTTGTTCAACGAACAATTGTTGAGGAAACAACTTTCTAAGTGTATGATAGATGTTAGTGGCTTTGTAAATTTACATTATGTATAGTTGCTTCTAAAAACGAGGTACACTCTTTGCGTTAATATTATTTTGGATAATTAGAATTATTGTTAAGTAATTATTAATTTTTATTTATATGCTCTGTGGACACTTTGCAATCGATACATATACAGTGTGTTTTTGTCATCGCCACTTTAACGCACATAGATTTGCGTAAAATAGAACGAGAGATTTCCATTTCTCGTCTATCATGTTTTTTGGGAATGAGAAAGGGCAAATCGGCAACTCATAGTTGTATTTTTGTAGTAGTAGGTGTTTACGTTATTGGTTGAATTGTGGAAATACAGTTTGAATAAACATCGTAAAATTAAAAAAAATCCTACGTCTAAACTGCTCAGGTACCTTGATTGATTTATTTAGGTAGATATAGGTTTGAAATGTACCTACTATGTTTCCTCGGTATGGTTAAACAAAGTGCCACATGATCCGTCAATCGCGTTACAGATAAAGATTTTTCAACTTTTTGTTTTTTTGTCGGTTTGTCTGTATGGTAACCGATTTAAATGCATTTTACACTATTTTATTTTGGCAAATTCGCCTAAATATTTCATGTTTGTTGTTTTTTTTATTTCTATCGTTTTTTTCTTGAATTTGCTGAAACTTTGGTTTTTAATATAAAGATATAGTCTTTAAAATGATAATGTTAGTAGAACACGTAAGTAATCCAATTTAGTAATAAATAATTATGTAGTTTAAGCGGCTGAAGCCGCGATCGAGTCACTAGTATAAAATATAATCACCAGTTTTCTAAATATTTAATTTAAACAAAATGAAATAAAGGTAAAATATCAATCCAAATATCCAATTCCGAAGGTTGATTTTCATTTCAGTTCCATTATCCCAAATTAAATAATGTCGATCTACGCTCACTCAAACTGTAACAAACCCGCTTTACTCCTTACTTTGACATCTTACAAATTCAGCGTACGTTCCTTATTTTATTATGTTCCAAATGCCGAACAAACGATTTCCAATTTGGGTAGCTCTCTTTCTTTTAAAAGCTTTCGAGATAAACATTTTAGTCTACCAGCTTTGGCAATCCATTAACGGGAGGCCTATAGACGCCGTCATGACTCATTTGCTAAGGATCTGACTCTAAATGTTGCGGATTTACCACTTTATGCAATTGTTTAAGAACGAACGCTTTTTCCCACTATCAGAATATACCAAGGTAACTTAGTTATAGCACAAATAAGAGTAGAATAAAACAGAATTCTAAAAACACCTTAAGAACCACCCAAAAGAAAACCTTTATTCATAATAGACGTAAAGGTTAATGATGCATCCAGACCTGATATTTGATATAACCTGTAATAAAATACTTACTATGTTCTTTTTCGTTCATGTAGAAAGTAGCTACGGCTCATTGATTTATTACGCAAAACATTTAGCCACCTGGTGGATTGTTGTGTGATATTCATAGAAGCTTTTTTTTATATTTTTTAGCTTCACACTGTATCCCGCATACAGCAAGGTAGGCAATGGAGTCCTAGTTGTGAGTCCTGAGACATTCCATTCGCCATGCACTGCCTAATTTTGGAGACACTGCGTGTCACACAACAGTGTGCTGGACACGTTTGTGCTACTGTGACTACGACGGCCTCAAATGAAATATTAATAAAAAACGTATTTTAAAAACAAGATTTCTAGATTTTTTATGCTGTATTGTATTTTACAAATCGAGCCTTTTCATTTGATTGATACCCATATTAGGTGGGTTGTGTAAAAAATTGTAATCTTCCATTTTGTTACGGCGGTCATTTTGTATATTGATTTTATGTTATTATATTGTAATCAGGAATTTCAGCTCAATCTTACACTGGGAAGTGATATTGAATTACATTCAACTACAAGAGATGTACCTAACAAATAAACTTTAACTAATTAAAATATCTAATTCATTTGAACTAGAGAACCAAATGATGCGTATAATAAATAATACGCGTTACCGTTGCCACAGCAACGTGTAACTTTATAAACATACAGTTTAAATGTTAACAAATGTATAGTAGTGTGTGTAATGTTTTATTTCTTGATTCAATGTACTTTATAAATATTATTAAACATTATAACCTTTAACTATGCCAAATTTTACCCTCATCCGTCCTCGCAATCTTCATAAATAGAGGTCCAAAGTTTTTGCTTCACGTATATCTTTATTCTTGGATTCAAATCTAATATTATAAAGCGTAAAAAATATTTGGTTGAACGTGGTAATCTAAGCAAGTACTGGAGCGACTTTTTTTTGTGTTGTAAACGCGACTATTGTGGATTTGATTCTCACCCGCCGCCGGAGTGATATAATTATTATTTTCATTTCCTCGCTCCTCTAAGCAGGCACTGCCACTACCACGTAGTGCCTCAAATATTTAACGAAAAGTGGAGAACGGAAGTGTCTTAATAGTCTTAATATTAGGCATTTTTTTTATCTAAATAATATCTTCTTTTATTATACAATTCACAATTATACAATATACAATTTCACAATTATGGTTATAAACTTTACATTCGAACATCAAAGTCAGACCCACTGTGTAACACAATAACACCTAATTATGCATCGTGGAAACGTGATATTTGATGCTCATATGAGACGTATATTCATCTAATTTAGTTAATTGCTAGAACCTTTTATAATGATGTATTTGTTACTAGTTTGTTTAGGGTTGAGATCGATAATGAATAATTTGATATGTCGACTCATATTAATTATCCATATAAGAGATTCTTATTACATATCCAACTAGATAACGGAGTTTCTTAACACTAGTTTCCCCTTTACCTATCCTGCTATATGCGGGATATAGCGTAAAGCCGTATAATTTACTTATCAATATTAGTCATAGCGTAAAATGGGAAATATAGTATTTTTCTGTTCCCGTAAAGATATTAATGACCCTCTCTTAGCGCTCTCCTAGTGTTATCAGAACTTGAAAATGAAAATAGTTAATGAGGATTCACACTATAGTGCCGGTCACTGCTTATTCTCGGTCTGGCTTCATATTATTAAAAATAAATAAATCAGCTCCACGCTGAATGAAACTGAATTTGATCCACTTTTTATAATCAGTTTCGCAGCAGGGTAGACAGAGGGATCCTAGTGTTAAGATACTCCGTTTCCCACTTTCTGCCAATTCTGATTCTGGAGGCATTGTTGAGTGGCAGAACTCAACGCCGCGCTTTGCCTCGACACCAGAGCAAAGAAATGGAAACATACATTTTAATAAATATTTCATCTCCTCGAGTGGACACACACACCAGTCGGTTTTACAGTCACACTTTGTGCCCTTATATACCTCATATTCTTGTATATAAGAAATATTGTTATATTCGTGATTGGATCGGAACATGAACGGGACGATAGTACTATTTTACATATAAGAATATTTTAAACAGACTGAGGACTAGCGAAAATCCTCACTCAATTCCGCCGAATGAAGATGTAATCCACAACTATCATTTGAGGTAGGACGCTGTCATCCATGAAATTTATGAATATCACTTAAGCTTAAAGTTGAAATTATGATATAAAACACTTTGCTTGGGGAGGAATCGAACCTAAAATCTACGTTTAACATTCGAGAGTCACCATCAAATACAATCTATAATGAGCTTTGTCCTGGCATACTGATTTTAATAGTAAAATGTATTCTATAATTATATTGTATAGACGAAGGTCTATATAAAGAGCATTGATTTTGTTCTGATAATATAAATAAGTGGAGTAATACGATATTTGTATATTATCGTCAATGATGACACACGTAGTTTTAGCTGCAATAGCAGTTTGTGAAATTGAAAAATCGTATACAAGTGCCGTTTAATTCTCATCATAATAACCTAACTTGCGTAACTCGTGGCGGAGGGGCAGAGCGCCTGACTGTAAACGCGACGATTGTGGGTTCTATTCCCACTCAGGGAAATCAATTATTTACATTCTCCCGATAACAAGGTAAATCTCGGCGTTGTCTTTTGCCACTCAACATGCTCTTAATACTAGGTTCCCCCGCCTACCCTACTATATGGTGTATTTCGTAATCAAAATTAATAGGGTACTTTCAGTTAACCTAAAATTATGAAAATTGGCAGTTAGCATCTACAGGTGTTACTAGTTTAGAAAAAATCTGAAAACTATATATTTTTACTTAAATCATAAAAATTGTCTTAAAAGGGGGGCAAAATTTGGTATTTAGCTAGCTAGCCCTACTGAGGTATCAGATGAAAGGGCTCTGGCTAAGCTAAGAAGAGCCTGAATTTCAGAGACCAATTTTTGTATGGAATCCTCGGTGAGCGAGCCCGACTCGTACGACCATACGACCATACGACCATACGACCATACGACCATACGACCATACGACC
>DWAP01004145.1:0-11242 GCA_018230625.1 Heliconius eleuchia
CGACACCAGAGCGAAGAAATGGAAATATAAATTTAAGTAAATATTTTATCTTCTCGAGTGGGGATCGAACTTACAACCTGTCGGTTTTACAGTCACACTTCGTGTCGCTGTACCACGACTGGCCTCATATCAGCTAGCCATATATAAATATCGAACTCTTATTGCCACCAAAATGAAGTGAAAAACAAACACTTAATATAATAATTTCAATATAAAAATCATGTTATTTAAGAACAATATAGTTTTGATTTTGTATTTAGTAAAGTTAATAAATTCTTAGAAAACCAATTCCTAGAATATATATAAAAACAAGCATCCTTTAAATGAAAAAACACAATTTAATTAATTACTTTATTCTAGATACGTTAGATAATAATTGTTGTTTCTTATAACAATATTAAATGTAATACCTAGTCGTGGCTCAGGAGTACAAGTGTGTGATTTCGTAAACACACCTGGTTGTGGGTTCGATTGCAACTCGAGAAAATGAAATATTTATTTAGTGTCGAGGCAGGACGCGGCGTTGAGTTCCTCCACTCAATCGTGTTGATGTGCTAAGACACTTCGTTCCCCATGAAACCCTGCTGTTCACGGGATATAGCGTGAAGCTGAAAAAAATGTATGAATTATTTATATACCTGACTTTATTTACCAAAACGTTGTATTATTTCAGCTAAAAAACTTACATAAATGATACAAAAAGATGTCAAATGTCAAATTAAATTTAATGAAATAGGTTTTTAAGCTAAAACTTTATTACTAGATGTGGATAAAGTTTCGACAATACCCAACCGCTTACAGAGTATTCCACTCTAATGGCTCACTCCCAAAGTGATTTCCTGTTGACTGACAAACACCATGTTGACATTAACATATCCAACTTTAAATTTAAATACAAATATTATGATAATATAATTGTATTTATTTATAAGTAATATAATAGTATTATTTTATTTATAAATATATTGAGGCAAATAAAATAAATTGATACCAATCAATTACAAATGTCGATTTTTAAATATATTATTTTTATTATTATAATTATTTTTTATTTTAAGCTGAGGATCACTCCTTTAAATAGTTTACGCTTAAGTTACCTTTTTAAGTAATACAAAACAAATACTTAACGCCCTCGTGACGTATAATGCACAAGCGTACGACTGTAAATGTGACGGTTGCGTGTTACATTCCGATTCAATAAAATATTTAATATTTTTATTTCTTCGCTCTGGGGACCAGGCAAAGCGCGGCATTTAGTTTCGTTCCTCTTAATAAACAATGCCTAAAGAATTCGGCAGAATGTGGGCAACAGAAGCGTCTGAATAGGAAACGGAATGTCTTAACCTGCAAGATACTTAGTAGCTTAAAAGAAAAAAAAGAAAATAGATATATGAAAATACGAAACGATTTTATTGAAAAGTACGACCACGTACTCATTAATGCAAAATCCCAATACGCTACGGATATATCCGCTATTGTAAATTAAATCATCATTTTGCCATAGGCTCATACAGTCGCCTCACGATAATAGTTACGGTGTTCGGAGTAAATGAAGTGATCTATAATATATATATATATATATACATATATATATATATATATATATATATGTAAATGTTATGTATACTAGATTACACTTTTCATTTGAAATTTATTAAAATAAGTATAAAATACAAAGAATATGTAATAATTTCACTAATCATACTACTATTGCAGTAGTTTTAGCATTCATGATTTTATTATAAATTTGAAAGTAACTATATCTGTCTGTCTGTCTGTGACGCAATCACGGCCAATCCTCTGAACCAATTGTTATAAAATTTCATATAGAAATACTTAAGGGTTTTGAAATTAATATAAGCTACTTTTTTTCTGATATTTCCAATATTCTCGATATATACTAATATATTAAAATACCTCTCTACTTGATATGCAATTTATTGTTTGACATATTAATTATGACGGTTGCAAAGCAAACCGAAAAATCTTAATATATTCAACACATTACAATATTTTTTTTGGTTTTTGCAGGAATTTCGTTGTTTTAAAAAAATGTTGCCCAAAATGGACTTCTTAAACGCTTATATGGCGTGCGCCTACTCAACCTTATAAGACATATACGAACAATGTTCTATAAAAATATTAGAAGATCTATAAATAAAAATGTCCGCGATGGTATGAAATAAATAATTATTTCTGTAGGTTGAGCCACCGTAACTATTTTAAAATATTTTATTTAAATTGAAATTTATCGGGTTATTGTTAATGTATTTTCTATAATTTGGTATTATTTTCTATGAAAATAAATATAATAGTCACTTTAAGCATTATATCTGGATTATAATTATACTTTACTGTATATTATTATAATAAATACTTTAGGAGATATCACTGATTCAAAATGACCTTGCCTACGAGCCGCACGGTGCGGGGGCTTGGTTACGGAATGACCGACCGGAGATGCAGACGACGTTGACGGTTTTGTAAATCTTGTACGGTTTTGTAAACATTTCGATCTACTGTTCATTTTTATATGGTTATTTGCTGCTTATTATTAATTCATATTTTCATTGGTTCTCTTCGCTTCCAGTAACTAAACTATAGTTAAATTTTGTTTTTTAATTTCTCGGTTTGGTTAAGTTTCGATTTATTCTGGTATTATATTTCATGTAACTTTTAATTTGAAAAAATATTTTACGTTGATAATATTGATAATAGTTTTTTTAAATAATATTTTCCTTTGTTGAAGTTTACTTATAATTTTTTGTTAATTTAAATTAGTTACATATTTTTTTCTAATATAATTATATTGTTTGTATATTTCAATTACAGATTCTATCTTATTTATGTCTGCTGTTATTTTTCGAATTGTTATTTGATTATTTAGACCTATATATTTTTACTAATTCTATTAAAAACTGAAAATAATTTTATAAATATGTTATTATTATTTACATATAATTAACATAGTTCAAGCAGGCAAAGCCGCGTTGGTCCGCTAGTTACATTTATATTTACTTAATGTATTATTTTGACACATACATATATATGTATCTATAGCACAAGACAAAATGAAGAAATAAATGACTAACAATTATATATCTGCCACGATCACTGCAATCTATTAAATGCGTTCACTTTAAAAAACATGTACAGAATAACTATAGTATATTTAATTCAGCATAGTCTTTCAATATCGATTTTAAAGTTTTTCAATACCCTATATGTCAATAACACAGCATCGCTGACTTTCACGTTAGTACAACAGACCACCGCTTCCCCAAGTATAAATGGTTGTTTTAAACCATTTACAGCATTTGTGCATAGAGTTACTTGTATTCTTTAGTGTTTTTGTTCTTTTTATTTTTTTTTCAGCTACACGCTGTATCCTATGTGTAGCAGGGTAGGCAAAAGAAATCTAGTGTTAAGGCACTATTCTTCTTTCTTACCACTTTCTGCTGAATTTACGGGATATTACGTGTAGAATGATGGCGCTTGTTTGCTTTTTAACCAGAGCAAAGAAATTGTTATAAATAATAATTCATTCCGCTGAATGAGAATCGGACCAAAATCCGCCACTTTTATGGACACACGCTTATGCCATTGCGCCACAATGTTCTAATTTACAACAAATTTTGTATATTCCATGTTTCATAAGCTAACATAGCCTATTATTATCCATTCGCTGTACCATTTTCAATTAGACATTTTCAAGTTGATATGAAATTAAAATATGTTTAGCAATAACATTTTTGAATAGAATGCGAAGAATCCTAGAAAACACCGAAAACCGTTACCGGCAAAGCTAATCCAGTTTGGATTAGACCAATTAGTCTAACATCATAGTGAAATTGTATGAGTATTAACTCAATTAAAGTGTACATTTATTATGTTTCTCAATTAGCTAATAAATAAATGCAATTTCGTCCATTTATTGTCTAATTGTTTTGAACTTGACGTTTGATTATTTAATACCACATTTCAATTCCAATTTATCAATTTAAATTGATGCTAGTATAAAATATCATTAACTTAAATGACATACAAATTTTGTCGTTCATTTAAATTAAAAAAATTTAAATCAGCTTCACGCTTTATCCCGCCCACAGCAGGGTAGCCAGAGGGAACCTAGTGTTAAGACACTCCGTATTCCACTTTATAGTTCTGGAGGCATTGCGTGTTGAGTAGCGGAACTCAACGCCGCGCTTTGCTTCGACACCAGAGCGTAGAAATATAAATAAATATTTCATTTCCTCGAGTGGGGATCGAACCCACAACCAGTCGATTTTACAGTCACGTTTTGAGCTCCTGCGCTACGCATGTGTCTTAACAATAGGCTATCCTCTGCCTACTACTATATGCGGGATACATGATAAAGCTGAAAAAATCTTTATTTCTCTCTGCTATATGTGGAAAGTTAAGCAGAGCGTGAAGTTAGTTGCCATTGCCAAAAATAATTACAAATAAGAAGATAAAAATATGAAGTACCTCGTTCCTTCGAGTCGGTATCGAAATCACACATGCTTCTGCCACTGCGCCACGACAACCTCTTTAATCCTTAACGTACGTATTTTAAATAGGAGAACTATTACATAAATAGAGTGGAATACTGGTAATTATTATTTCTTATTTAACTAAGCATATTGAATATAGAATTTAAAAAATAAAAAAAATGTATTAATATCCATAGAAAAGTATTTATTTTGGTTGTTGGTTACAATCACTATAGTACCTCCTACAACCTAGACATCTTTGAAAATGTATCAATACGTATTTTTAAAGTATATTAACTTTCTTTTTTTAGCTTTACTACATAATATTAAGAACAGGTTAAATTAAAAAAAAAGCAATAGTAACAAAAGTAAAATTTAAGACATTTTTTAGCAGCACTTGCAGATTGATTTTGAAAATTGCAAGTAGATCGGCATATGACATAATTGATAACCGTAACGGGGTTTTGCGACGATTCTGCTTATTATCCTATGACCTTCTTCTTCTTAGTTGTCCAGTTACCATCACCTTATCCTTGCCTAAGATACAGCCAATAGACACGAGAGTTCATGTTAAAGTTGCGTCGCGTAACTTTCTCCAAGATTATTCATAATTGTTAGATGATCTGTAGAGTCATCATTTGACAGTATAAAAGAATTGACAGTAACATCAAGAATCTTATAAAATATAATCTGTCTGGATTTACTCGCGAAACTATGTTTGGCATATTTTTCATCTGAGGAATCGACACCATTCATAGCAGTATTAAAATTTAGTTCGCCTTGCTCCTGAATAGTAAGGCTGGAAATTAAGACAAAAAAATGTCATCTTCTGATGGTGAGAACTGAAGCAGCAGCAGCAGAAGTCTCTACATCATCAGGCAAATCTTCCTCTGATGAATCAACGCGGTACAATACGATGAAATCATTATCATCTGCCGATAATTCGTCCGATTTACAAAGCCAAGATTATATTTTTTGCTATTGGTGCTGTTGACTTAAACTTGCTGTGTTTTTCTTAGGTTTTAATGGCTCGGAAGTACAGTTGGACGGTTTATGATTATTTTTTTCTACGAACAACCATAAAACAATCACATTAACACTGACGCTACGTATTACATACATCAGATACTCGAACTGACCTATTTAGATACGTGACACGCACTCGCACACGTCCGCCGTGCACACGTCATTGGGGACTATTAAATTATCAAGAAAAGCACGATTGAATTCCCTCGGAATAATTTTCCGTTATGAATAAAAATCCTCTAAGATAACGTACCACGTACGTACGTCGGTGGTTAAGGGGTAATATTTTTTAACCGACTTCTGTAAGAAAAGGAGGTTATCAATTCGACTGTACGAGTATGTTTGTTACCTCAGAACTTTTGACTGGGTGAACCGATTTTAATAATTCTTTTTTATATAAAAACCAGTGTTTTCCATGTGGTCCCATTTTAATATGGTCCATTACTGGCAATGGCGTACATTAGAAAATCACATGTCTTAAGTTTGCATTATGTATGTGCGTGACAAATGAACCAATAACTCAATATTGCACTAACTGATTTCGATAATTCTTCTTTTATTGGAAAGGATTCACTTCAAGGATAGCTTGATGAAAGATTAGTTAGGTTCTAATTATGAGATTCAGTTAAAATTTAATAACTTGGTTGTTTTACTGTTAAAAATTATTTTGTGGTTTTTGTTTTGAATTGGCGTTGCGTGTTGAGAGTTGGAGTTCAACACCGCACTTTGATCTCCCGAAGAGTAAAAATGATTTTATTGTAATTTCTTATTACACGATACTAACAAAAAAACTTCACATGTACTTCACATATATATTAGTAACACATTTTCATAACGAAGTATCAAAATTTATGGGTGCTCTTTAATTAAACCACTTTGATTTAATATCCCGTTGTAGGTGGCGTTGTTTGTTAGGCCCGCCCGTAAGTTGCCGTAGGAACGCTATTAGAGAGGTGTACTATATAAACGACCGGATATTATTAAAAGTTTTGAGCATTAGTCACAAATTCGTAACAAAATTGTTTCAGACAAAGTCACTTAATTGAATGTTACAATTCTAGTTATGTAGTAAGTTAAATTTATTAGAAGGCTTTTATTATCTAAAATCATTTGATTTTACGATTCAATCTCGAAAGAAAGCAATTTATGATGTGAAACGATCTATATATTTAAATATTAAAGATGTCCAATTTATTGGAGTATAAATCTCACAGGCGATCGTAAAAACTGGTTCCCAAAGCGTCAAGAGTGACTCTAGTTCATTGGCTAGGCTTACACCATTCATATATACTTGGAGAAAAGGCCAATTTCTGAGATTTCCGAAGGGCTTAGCTTCATTTCCTTTTATGTCTCCCCAGATACTAAATTCATCCAGGCAATAATAAAAAATCGTCTGGGACAATCGAAATGGAATGAACACAAAAATTTATTTTCAAGCAATTCTTGAGCCTTATGAATACTGTTTTGTTAAATTTATAAAGGTTTTTAAGCTTATAATTAATAAGTTTTAAAAAATAATATTCTTATAATGTCATATTTTTATTTCATTTTAAAAATATTTTCTACAAAATAACGTTATGGCATCATTATTTAAAAGTTGATACAAATTTATAATTATAAGCCAATCATCTTTTGATCACGGTGGATCATGTTATACACGTGTTTAATATTACTAAACATTTAAATTTATTAATTGAAAACATTTTCTTCAATTACTAAACTTTATTTACTGTAGAAGAACTATAGAGTAGTCTTGGTACTCTGATATATATACTTATGTACTTAGAGTAAAATCCCATTTTTTATGGAAAAGACAGGGCAAATGAGTTGACTGGTGACCTGAGGAGATGATATATTTATTTTAATTTATATTTCCATTCCTTTGCCCTGGTGTCGAGCCAAAGCGCGGCGTTGAGTTCCGCCAGAATTCGGCGGAAAATGGGGAACGGAGTGTCTTAACACTAGGCTCCCATTGCTTACCCTGCTGTACGCGGGATACAGCGTGAAGCTAAACGATTTTATTTATTTTAAAGATAAAATAATAGTAAGCAAAAAACTGTTATTCATTTGAATATATATAAGCGTGTGTAAACACAATAAATGTGTTCTACACAAGGCATTCTACATATGTAATAGGGCTAACGAAAACAGTGATGTTTTTTTTGGTTTTACATTTTTATTATTGTGCCTATGAGTTCGATATTCATTTTGTTCGTATTTCCGTAAGTGGCTTAAAGTGTTTTCCACTTATTCAATTTTTAGTCGAAAGGCCCTCCCTTGCCCCGCGTTCTTTTGTCAGAAATCGTTGATGCATTTCACTAGTATTAGTTCAATTTTTGTTTTATTCGAATCGGTTGTGGAAAACATCGATTCTTTACAAACTTTTTTTCAGGTTTAATCGGTTCTATTTAACTTGTTAATATACAGAAGCTTTTGTTAGAAAATACCGGCGACTGGAATACAAACTAATCAAACATCGCGATGATCATAATAAATATACTAAAGCTTTGTATGTACTATTGTAGAACATTAAAATTTACTGCAATATGTTCCACTGACTGAAATAGTAAAGATTACTTCTAATTGAATATTATTTCTTTCAATTTTATTACCTTTTTCTTCTTCAATTTATCAAAGAGAAAATGTAACTGGAACGTTATTTCAATTAAAACTTAATTATCGCGGCTGTCGTGGCGGAGTGGTATGGAATTTGACTGTCAGCACATTGTTTGTGGGTTCGAACCATTCGGAGGGTGAAGCTAATTATTTTTATCTGCTCACTTAGGTAGACAAACCGCGCTTTGCTATCCTTTATATACTTTCTGAATTCTGCAGGCTCGGCACTAGAGCGAATAAATAGGAAATATTAAATATTTTATTTCCTCAAGTGGGAATCGAACCCACAACCCATCAAAAGTTGCTTTTTCAGTATTGATCACCAACTTCCGATCGAGTAAATTTACTCACATATAAACATGTGACTTCACAGTCGTAATAGATTTCCAGCATTAGTTACAAGTGCTTATAGAAGATACTATAAAAGTTTTTAGAGCGTAACGTGTCTTTTAGAGGACAAAGTTTTAACTGTACGTTTACTCAAAATGCAAATTACAAGTTACATATGAGGGAGCTCACGCACCCCACAGGATGTGAAACACGAGTCCCCAATATTAAACCACACGATCGCGCTATAAATTTTACATCCTAGGCGATATTGCGAAATTATCGACTCTTATTACTACTATTTTTTTTAGTTTAAGATCTTATTAAATCAGCTTCACGCTGTATTCCGCACACAGCAGGGCAGGGCTCAAAATTATATGTTAAAAAAACACATAAATATTAATTCCTTAATAACAAAATACTGATAAGAGTCCATGTCATCATATATATGATATATATTTGACCCAATTATCATTTAACAACCCTAGAGTCACTGGCATGTGACAAATGATCGAATCCTTCTAAGAATTCTGTCTTTCCAAGAATTTTATATGAAGAAAATACATATAAGAGTCTAGCGAGGCAGAGTACCTACTGTTAATTAAAAAACAGTCTATCACAAAAATATATATAAACTTTTATTAAACCTTTTAATTTTTTTTATTTAAAAATTAAGCCACTATTGGCCTGTTATGTATTAAAAATGAAATTGCTTTAACGCTAAATGAGAATAATGATTACATTTTATCTCGAAAAATTTCCCAATTTTTGTGAAAAATATTGTTACGCAGTACAATTTTTTTTATAAAATTGATGCAATCTCTTCATAAATTGTTCCAAAAATAATAATACACTGTATATTTCAGTAATTTATATTTTAATTATCATATTATATATAATAAAAAAATAATACATACAATATTTATTACTTTAAAATTTATTTTTGTTCATTTTTAGCTTTACGCTATATTCCGCTTACAGCAGGACAGCCAGAGGCCTAGTGTTACGACACTCGAATCTCCATTTTCCGTTTCTTGAGATATTCGTGTTGAGTAAAGCCGTTGCGAAAATCAACGCCAGGCTTCACCTCGACACCAGAGCAAAGAAATTAAAATATTCAATATTTCATTGCCTCGAGTGGAAATCGAATCCACAACCTGGCACGCGATCTAATATATGCAATAAAATTTTATTTTGTTATTTGTATAAAATACACGTTTTAAATTCTATTTTAATACTGTATACATCAAGATAAAGACTAGCGCAATCATGTGATCCCTTTTACATTGGACCCGATAATGCGGCTGGCGCTTTATAAAAAGGCTTTGTAGTTTATTGGGGCTTAGTAGGGCACAAAATTGCGTCGCATTCGAGCTTTCTTGTATTTGAAGCATTACTATAATCTTTATTCCTCCTTTTGGCATTATAAAATGTATAATGACAATATTTGTTGGCCAATCGTGGCACAGGGGTACAAAATGTGACTGTGAAACCGACTGGTTGCGGGTTCGATTCCCACTTAACATTTATATTTTCATTTCTTCGCCCTAACTCGTCATTGAGTTCCGCTACTTAACACGCAATGCCTTCAGAATTCGGCGAAAAGTGGGGAACGGAGTGTCTAACCACTAGGTTCCGTCTGCCTACCCTCCAGTGTGCCGGTTACAGTGTGAAGCTGATTTGGTTATTTTTTCCAGCTTCACGCTGTATTTCGCATGTAGAAGAGTAGGCAGAGGTAGCTTAGTATATGAACTATAGCGGCATTGCGTGTTGTGTGAGAGAGCTATAAACCACGTTTTTCCTCTACACCAGAGCGAAGTAATGAAAATATTAAATGTTTAATTTTCCTCGAGAGGGAATCGAACACACAACCTGTCGCGTGCCCAGCCATACGCGTCTGTCCCTGCGCCACGACTGGCCTCAACAATTATAATTTTGTGTAATCCATATTATACACAACACTGTCGTTTTCGTGTAGAAACTTAAAGCTATTTTCGTAATTTCATTAAAACACTGCCATAGCGCTGTGGAACTAAATAAAATTAATAAATACTTTTAGTGTTGAATTGGTTATTAAAATAGAGTTTTGATTATAATAATTATTTTATGTAGCGATAATGAAATATTATTGTAAATAAATCTGATTAAATAACTTTTGCCAACAAAATGTATGTGGCATAGCACATGTTACGTAAACACAAACAATATTAATTTATAGAATAAGGACCGCGTATGTATAAAATCAGCTTCATGCTGTATCTGTTCTGGAGGCATTGAGTGTTGAATGGCGGAACTCAACGCCGCGCTTTACCTCGACACCAACAACCACTTGTATTACAGTCCCAAATCTGTACTGTGGCACTAATAGCCTTACTAATATGTATAATTAATAATATTTCAGATAAATTTAAATCATTTTTCAATACAAATATCACATAGTTATCAAAATAATCATTTCCGATAACAAACCAAGATTTTACAGCTTCGTGTACCCATAAAACTTGTCTATTTATGATTATTGACGTGAAATAATAAGTATAATTCACAATATCTAGTCGTTGGTAGTAATAAAATTGTTATAGCGAGGGTGGCTGCTATTTTCATTAGAGCATTAACTCAAGCTGCTGGGAGGCGGGCGGGTATTAATCTGTTTACGAGATATCGGGTTGTGTAACCGTAGGTAGTAGGTAGGACTTGATATGTAACCTTCTAATTACTATTTACAGAGGCCAGTCGTGGCGCAGCGGCACAAAGTGTGACTGTTAAACCGACTGGTTGTG
>DWAP01004146.1:0-11242 GCA_018230625.1 Heliconius eleuchia
CTAGTAATATATAAAGAGATAATAGATTCTACATGAAGTCAGTTAAAGTAAAAACATAATAGCAGAGAGATCTGTCCCTGCCTTATTGAACTAATTATTTTTATTTCTCAACCAAGATTTATTCTCTTAAGATTACCATCGCTCTTATTTATGCTAATGTAATTTTAATGGCACCGCCTTTTTCAGCTAATTTCATTTCACGAAAAACTCGTCGGATTTTGTATTAAATCTGGGCTTATTAAGAGGACTTTGGTGACGATTGCACTTAAATAAAATTTGAGTTATCATTTCTTTTGAATTAATTAATTATTTATTTTTAACATTTTTAAAGAGTTATTCCGCACTTAGGAAAGAAAAATACTTATTACTAAAAATTTTGACGCAGCGGGACTCGAACCCGCGTCTCCTGGAAATCGTCCAGGCGTTTTGACTACTAAGCCATATGTCCGAAAGAACCTATGGTTAAGTGCTCAGTGATCAGGTCGGGTCTTTCAAATTTTTGTACGTTTTCTAAATAAGTATTATATATATTTTTTTCTGCTTCACGCTATATCTCGTGTATAGCAAAGTAGGCGGAACATAATGTTAAGACACTCCGTTGCACACTTTACTCCGAATCCCACACTGCGGTTTGCTTTGTTATGCAAGCGACGAAATTAAAAAAATAATAAATAATAATTGATTGAACAATCAAACCCACTACCGTCGCGTTTACAGTGCCATTGTGCCACGACGGCCTCAAATATAATATTACAGGAACTGGAACTGGAACTGGAATATAACATATATTACATGTAAATATTATATATATTATATTTATTGATATAACTATATATACTTAATTAAAAAAATTGTGACCTACATTCGACTATTTATCTTTATTAAATGTCGTTCCTTCATATCTGAGGTCACGCATAGTTCGTTGATTATATCGATCTAACTGATTCAACGTGTTAATAATAAAATAAAATTGATACTATTAATGGAATGAAGAATAGTGACCGTAGAATCAATTATATTGAACTTATACTGTAAAATCCGTCAAGAGATCGTCGTGGCGTAGTGGCACAAGCATTTGACTGTAAGCGCGACGGCTGTGGGTTCGCTTCCCACTCGGAGGAGTTAATAATTATTTATTATTTATTTCATATTTTCGCTCCGATAACAAGACAAATACACTTTGCCTTATTATCAGAGTTGAGATCCACCATTCAAGAGGCAGTGCTTCGAAAATTCGGCAGAAAAAAAATTCATAACAAAATGAAGTATTTAACACTACTTTCCCTCTGCCTATTTTTATATATGGAATAAAGCGTGACTGTAAAAAAAAAGAACTGTAAAATAACAATCACAGAAAAAAAAAAAACTGTATGAACAAATATAATAGTATAATCCATATTTGCCCAGCTATGGGATTTTTTTTTATTAATCTATGAAGACCATAAAGATAAAATAATAAAAATGTATGTGTGATATATGTATATACTGACTAAGAAACTACAAAATTCCATTCCATTTCTATACAGAAACCACTGAACCCCTGTCAACTAAACAGCGTTGTTAGGTCAACACGCCTTGTTGTGTTGTCGGAGTCACGAGGATATCGGGAAATTCGGATTGAAAGAAATTCTCTTTACAAGCGCTCAAACCAGAGTAAACAGTGCATCGTTTGGACGTCGCCATTCCGTAATTGTCTTTGAAACCACTACTATTGATTCGTGTTTCGTATGAGCTAGAAATGTCTAGAGAATAATCTATAGATATTTACTATACTACTGTTGATATAAGGTTTTAGATTATATAACAATAATTATAGATTTAATACTGGGATCGTTGTGACGCCGTGGATCAGTTTAAGTGTAATCGGCGTGATTGCGGGTTCGATTTCCATTTGTGTGGTGGGACAAATCTGAGCTTTCTTTTATCATCGCCACGTTTTGATTATAGAACGTGTAACTTTGGGTTCGTCTGTAAGTTGAATAAAAAATGTCTCCTTATGAAACAGTAACGAGTTAGTTTGTCACTTTAACTTTGAAAGTGGTAGGTATCTATAATTTAATAAGAAAATTGTATAAGACTGTTATAAGGCTTTGTGTTCTATGATGAAATAAATTAGTCATTTTGAACTCTAATTAAAATTTTTTTTTACTAATTTTCGATTATAATTAACAAAATCACTCAACACGCATTGCCCCCATAATTCGACGGAAGTGTGGATAGGTTTTAATACTAGGTTGCCAGGTTCCCTCTATCTTCCCTACTATGTGTAAGCGAGAAAGAAAAAAAATTACGAAATCCTTGATCGACCGAAATCCTCGAACTGCTTGATATTATCGATTTACTTGCAAACTAGCCTCACGTGTAGTTCTCGTGTGTCAACTATTAATAATACGATAGCAAGTGTTGGTTACGCATTCACCTCATTACGAAATTATAAATAGTATTTCTATTTAATAATAATGGTACATATAAATTCAGAGCTAAGGTTAAGTAACGTTCTCCCCCGAGAAAATGCATACATACATACAAACATAGCTTCACGTTTTATCCCTAGCCGGGTAGGCAGAGAGAACGGAGCGCCAAACGCATCTCTAACCACCTCGCACCTCTTTCGCCTCGTCCACTATCATCTACCTCTTCATACACGCCTTCCGGAGAGTCCTTATGTTTTTTACGTACTTAGCCTTCTTCCGGTATCTTTGATATATTGTTTTTGAAGGTCAACCGAAGTCTTTCCCTCACTTTTTCATCATAAACCTTTTTTTCCAGAGAAAATGAAAATATTAAATATTTCATGTTCTCTGGGGAAAAAAAGTCGAACCCACGCACCAAATAATCATTTTTACAGTACTGTACTTGTATTCCTGCGAAACGATGGGCTCTTAACATTATACAATTTGATTTAGTAAAAAAGTAAAAATTATATTTTGTATGAGAAAAAAGAATATGAGTTACCCTAACATAATGTTTCAATGTACAAAGTTTCGTATAACTCGAAAAACTAAGCATACACTGGTTTTACCTGTTGGATTAAAACTGGCATACTCTACAAAATTGGTGCAAGATAGTTTCCCTACAGATTGTAACATGCTTATTTAATATACAATATTGTGATTCAAATCTCTAAATCGATTTGACGCAATAAATCGTATTTTAATTAAAAAAGTTAAATCTCAATTAAAAAGAAACTTCACTTTTATACAGCTTTTGAGAAAAAAAAGTAATCTTACGGGAAAATATATTTCCAGTATTTAACATAGATTAGGAAGGTTCCCAACGTAGTAAAACGTATCCGGTCCTCATTATGGAAGGCTAAATTTGATTACCTACAAAGTTCCTAAAATTGTAGGGTTAGTTTATTACGGCGCTGTTGGAGCCAACTGTTCTAATTAAATTGGAATGAAAAATAATTAATTTTATCAGCTACAGCTACTGTTTTTAATTTATAATATATATGGATTTCATATTATATCTAAAGTTATATATGGATACGAGGAACGTCGTGGAGCAGGGGCAAAAGCTTGTGACGAAGTGCGTGGTTCGATTCCTACTCGAGAAAATGAAATATTTATTATTTTAATGCAAAATGCGGCGTTAAGCCGCCACTCTACACGCAATACCCCCAAAATTCAGCGGAAAGTAGAGAGCGGAATGTAATAATTCTCACACCGGAAAATAATATATTTAATATTTACATTGTCGTCGCTCTGGTAACAAGGCAAAGTGCGGTGTTGAGCTTCGCCACTTAACTCAAATGCTCAAAAATTCGGCGAAGAGAACAGTCGTTTCCCTGCTATGGGTGGGATAAAAATAGTAATATAATATATTACATATAAAATATTAATTTGCTAATACTTATTTATATAACCGACCAGGTCGGTTTCCAGGAGCCGCGGGTTCGAGTCCCGCTACTTTAAAATTTTTATACGTTTTCTAAATAAGTAGGTAAGTGTGGAATAACACTTTAAAAACGTTAAAAATAATAATTTTATAGTATATTAATTTATAGTTTTTGATATTCTGAACACGTCAATGTCAAATTCTATTAGAAACGATCAGAAATATATGTGTATATATACTATTACACCCCTATATCCTACTTTAGGAGTGATCCAATGAAATCAGTATGATCCCATCCGATTTGGCAAATCTAAAATCTTTAAGCAATCTAGTATACTTGGGGTCTTATTCGGCAAAGGGAAAACGGGACCAGATATGATCAAGCGTTTATCTGTTCCTCCATTCGAGAAAATGTTTTTACACATTGTACCGTTGGAATTATTTATATAAGTACTTTTATAAGTATTTTTCTTATATTTGTTGTGTTTGGTGCAATAATGATGCAATTGCAATTTTTTTAAAATAACAATAAAGATAATTTAGAAACTTAGAAGGCGTCTGCTATGTTTCCATAAATGTTGCATCAAATGAGCGATATAAAGATTTTTTTTTTTACTTTATCGTTTAAATTTTAGATTTATTAAAAAAATAATTTAATTATCTGCATTTTTTTAAATAATTATTATTGAAATTGAAATATTATAAATATATTGATCAGGTATTCAGCTGGACACTGTCCAATTGCGTCTTCCATAATTAAGTATTTCGAAAACAGGCTAAAAGTGGACAGCGCATGCTGACGTGCATGGCAGTGTGTTCTACAAAAAAATACATAAATAATACGTAATACTATATTTTTATTATATTTGCAGAAAAGTAAGTGAAATCAGTTCACGCTGTATCGCTCACACAGCAGGGTAGGCAGAGGGAATCTAAAGGCATTGCGTATTGAGTGGCGGAACTCAACGCCGCGCTTTGCCTCGGCACCTGGCGAAGAAATGGAAATATACATTTAAGTAAATATTTCATCTCCTCGAGTGCGGATTGGACCCACAACCAGTCGATTTTACAATCACACTTTGTGCCGCTACACCACGACTGGCCTCAAGAAAAATAAGTACTAAACCATAACAATCCGTTATTATATTTCAAAGAGAATCGTTAATAAAAACTATCAAAAATAACATTTAAAATGAATAATTCTTATATTGTATTCATATTTTTAACTACAATTATACAATTAATACTAAAAATAAACTTTATAACATACTATATTAAAAGAAAAATCAAAATTTAAGCAAAATTTCCAATAACAATTTAATAAAATATGTATGTCTGTGTGTCAGTACTAGATTTCATATATCAATCCTGTTTGACTGTTCGACAGTGCTGCAGTTGGCGGACGTTTGTTTCAATAACCTATTTGATGGACACTTGATATGATGGCTTTTGTTCTACTCTATCCATAGAAATAGAAATATTACTGACAGCTAACATTGCCCTAGAGCTATTTACAAATAATTTCTAACGAAACAATATTGATTATTATGGCGAAGCTCGTACAGTATTTCTACTATATAAAAATATATATATATAATGGTATTTTTTTTTGAGTTTCAATGATGGTACAGTGAAAGAGAAAGAGAACTGTTTGTTAGGACACTCCGTTCCCACAGTTTTTGCCGAATCCCACACTGCCGAATTTTCGAGACACTGCGTATCGAGTAGCGTAACTCAACGCTTTTGCCTTTTTGCTATAGCTAGAATATGAAAATGTTAGGTAATTATTTTTCGTAAACTATTTAGTTTTTTATTTCAGTTTTTTTCCGGTTATTTAACAAAATACGCTTCGAACTTGATATCTTCTTTGATAATAATGTACTAATACTATTGTACTTTGATGTATCTCATAAAGTATTCTGACATTAAAGTTTTCTAATTATATAGCCTCGTCCATTTCATTCTTTAAATAGATTTGTTTCCATATCTTATGATAGTGGTTCTCTATCAATAATAACTTATTATAACAATAGGACTTAAAGTTCATATATATTATAAGGTAAAAGCTTTTAAAAATGTTAAACTTCTTTGAGTTGTTAATGTGGAAGTTTCTTGAAGTTTACTTTTGCTTTTTCTGAACAATTTTATTAAAATTATACGTAAATTACATATATTTAAATGACATATATATTTTTTATTATATGTAAATAACATATATATTTTTTTTCTAAACGTTAACAGTTTATGAATATGGACTTTCACATCGACGGAATGAAAGAAATCCATTGTTGTTTTTTAGACATTTTTTCAGCTTCACGCTGAATAAGCAGAGGGAACCTCGTGTTAAGACACTTCGTTCCCTACTTTGCGCCATATTCTTGAGAAATTACGTGCTGAGTTGCGGAACTTAACTTTGCCTCGACGGCAAAGCGCGGCGTTAAGTACCAGAGCGAAGAAGTAAAAATATAAATCTCTACATGCAATACCAGAGAACTATTTTCTTACTAAGCAAAAACATCCAAGTCTTAGGACACTCTAGGTTTTCCACTTTCCGCAGTATTTCAAAATATTGCATTGTGATTGGCTGAAAATCAGTGTGAGGAAATGTAAATAATTTTCAAATTCAAATTCAAAATCTTTGTTTTTATTGAGAAGTTGTTCCACTGCGCCATTATGGGCTATACTATATATACTATAACTTTTGACAATATATGTGGAGTGGGAGAAAGAGAAAGAAAAAAAGAGAAAGAGAGTATCCACAAACATTGGTTTTAAGATAGTCAAACTTAAAATTTATAGTGTATTTGACTAACAATGGTATTGGGTATTGCAGTATGAATAAAATCATTTGTATAATAAGTTACAGGACGTCGTGGCGCAGGGGCACTAGGGTGTGACAGTAACGGGACGGTTGCGGGTTCGATCTTCACTCGGAGAAATCAATTATTATTATTTATTAACATTTTAATTTCTTCGCACTGGAACTAGGGCAAAGGCTGACGTCGAGTTCCACCACTTAAAACGCAATGCCTTGAAAAATTCGCCAGAAAACGGAGAAGGGAGGCTTTTAATATTAGGTTTCCACTGCCTACCCTGTTATATGCGGAATATGTTAAGCTAAATAAAAATATTCTTAAATAGAAACATTGCAATTTAATATAAATTAATATAAATTTAAAACACCCCGCGCGTGTTTCTTATGTTGTTAATCATTTGCCCTTGATACGTTCACTTCATTTTCTATTAAACTTAGAAAGTGCATATTTTTAAAGTATTTAATAATGTTGGTATTGAAATATGTAAAATACGGCAAATTACTAAATGGAAATTACCTATAACACACGCTACGCTAGCATTTTCCTAAGCTTTTCACTTCTAAAAAGCTTCATAACAATACGAATTATATACTAATAGCTTGACTACTAATATAGTCATGATTTGAAAACTCATTTATTTAACGTCACGCTGTATCCCGCACACAGCAGGGCAGGTAGAGGGAACCTAGTGCTAAGATATTCTGTTCCCCATTTTCCTCCGAGTTCTGGAAGCATTGCGTGTTCAGTGGCGGAACTCAACGTCGGGATTTTGCCTTGGTTCCAAAATAAAAAAAATATATTAATAAAATTGTATAACAACATAAAAACAATTAAAAGATACCGTATAAATAAAGCAACATATTTAAAAACAAGTAACAGAAAAGCTGAAGCTCTACAGTGACAGAAATACTATAAAGAAATGAAAGAGCTCATGACCTGTCACGTCACTAAAAGGATTAAAAGTATACACAAACATACATCTTAGAAAGATAAAGCAAAAAGAGGCTCACATTTATAAATATATGTACATACTATTCTAGTAGGTTTAGTTTAATTAATATGAAATTTTTGTTTATTTATACTGTTCAATATGTGGTTAAATTGCGCTCAAAGTCAGTCATGTATAATTTACTACCGGTTCACTAAAGTTACTGGCTCAGACCGGGACTCTTTTGCACTAAATTTAACTTATGATAAAGATTTTAATTCCAGTAGATAGAAAAGCTAAATTTGTATTATATTTATATTTATCTATATATACGTTTTCCTTAATATTTTAAAAAATATATTAGAAACAGCAATGTACGTATGTAGTAAATGATAGTAATTTATAATATTCCAATAATAGATTTACTTTTATATTTTGTATGTATGTAAATATCTCTTGCTGTTACATGAAAAATTAAAGACATTATTTATCTATATAATGCATAGATACTCTGTATATCTATAAATAACTTTTTTATTTATATATTTTTTACAACTTGTAATGTTTATTGCGTTTTAGTCAGTACGACCACATTAATAAAAAAACCCAATACTAGCTAACTGACACTACTTACATCATCTAAAGTAAATACTTACTATATATAAAATAAATTTAAATTCACTTATTATGTAACAATCACCTAAAAACCTAATTCAAGCGAAACACGAACATTGGCTCTGTAATTTTAGAATTTACTGTTACTAAAAAAAGCCTGCAATATAAGTTTTCGTGTAATTTCAACACAATTTCAACAAAAAAAAATCACTTCAATATATAAAACATCATATTTTTTTATCACACAAACACGAAACCCTTAGTTATTTATCACGAGGCAACACAACCGCCCGCCTAGATTTTCCGTCGAGCACTGATTCGGCTACGTTGTTTTCTAAAGGTGATTCCAACCCCTCCCTCCCCTTCCAACCTTCTTTCATCTCGATTCCACTGCAAAGAAAGAATTTTATATTTAACGAACGAGTACATTTCTTATAGAAAATATTTTTTATACAAGAAAAATTGAAATTACCCAACGCAAAATCATTTATATCCTTCCAATAGGTATTAATACCGAATAGGGATCATTTTGAAGGCATCTCTTATTCGTATGAAAGTATTTTTTCGGTTTTTTTCTACAATAATCGCGAGTAATTTGAAATCTGTACCGTCTTTTAAGCTTTTAAGCCTCTTGATGAAGTAGATTGGCATTACCGTCGAATTAATTAGTACAAATTCTATAGGGACCGTAATGTGCTTTAGAAAATTTGTGAAAGAATTCAGTTCGAATATGATCTTTGATTCTTAAAAATTTTAAGATTTTTATTATTTTTAAACACGATAACAGGTGTAGGTATATTTGTAAATATAGTCTTCTTGCTATGGCTAGGGAAAATCTAAAGTCTTTTTAGCTGCATACTGCTTTCTGTACATAGCAGTATAGGCAGCGATCACCTGGAAACCTATGTGTTACGATACTCTGTTCCCATTAAGACACTTCCGTTACCCATGTAACTTGTCGCGTTTACAGTCACACGCTTATACATCTGAACAACGACGACAACTCATCAAGTCTAGAGTTACTAATAATATATGAGAGAGGTAAAATATATGAACGTCTGTTATATGTAGATATTAGGTATTGAGTACATACGAGTACACAATATAAATATATATTAAGATGTGTGTCTTATTTGTTTAGCACATATTTATACATGTTATAACAAATCTTTCTTTTTTTGATAGTAAAAACAAAAACCTCTGCCATAATGCCATAAATTATTCATTACTTTGTGTGATGCTTTTAAAGCCACCGTCAAAAGTCACTTAGATTCACGCTGTATCCCACACACGGCGAGCTAGGCAGAGGGAACCTAAGTTAAGATACTCCGTTTCCCATTTCAGTTAAATTCTGGGTGTATTACAGGTTGAGCGGCGGAACTCAACGCTGCACACCGCACTTGTTCTTGATACTAGAAGAAAGAAAAGAAAATATTATATATTTCGATTGCGAAACGAACCCACAACCTGTAAAGCTTACAGTCACACGCTGTGCCCCTACGTCACGACTGCCGTCATTTAAGTCAACTTTTAAAAGCTATTTATTATATTATATATCTAATATAAGAGAAATAATAACTATTATATTCTTTTACTTCATAAGCTGAACAGAAGCTACGGAGCTTATTAGCGAGCTAAAATTAAATTACTTACAAGGTCCTTTGTTTATGTTTTAACTACCAATTGTGTTTTTATTATAAGAAAATGCTTAATTTCATATGAACCTACCACTAGTTTTCTTTTTCTGCTCTACACTGTATCTCACAGATAGCATATTATAGGCAGAGGGAGTCCCTAACCTAAGACAATCCGTTTAATACTTTCCGCCGAATTGTGAAGGCATTGCGTATGGAGTGGCGGTACTCAATACCGCGCTTTGCCTCCTCACCAGAGCGAGGAAACGAAAATATTAAATATTTTTGCAGTCAGCCGTTTACAGTCGCAGTACGCTTGTGACGACCAACAGAATGCCAATAAATATATTGTGCTCTCACCATATCCTGCGCTTTATACTTTACGACTTTAATCCATAACGTGTCATTTATGGCAGAACTCAACGCCGCGAAGAGATGTGCGCGATACGATGCTTCTTGTATATTTTTGAAATGTTTTAATCATAAATAATGTATTTAAGTAAGAGTTGTGTATATTACGTTTATTTTATGTCATTTGTATGATTAAATATTTGTTAAGTATTATTTTATATCTTTTCTGTTATATTTTTTTTTATATGTATAAACTCGGAAAACTTAGTAGGTTTTTTCATTTCATGTTATATCTTATTTAGATATTAATAAGAAAAAATATATACCTATATTCTTGAAATTCCTTAATCGAGAGCGTTGTAAGATTTTCTTACATTGATCAACAGGGAAAACGAAAAAAAATGAATGATGCCTAAGTAGACAAAAAAAAAACCTTTTTTGGAAGTTAAGAAAATGACATATTAAATAGTTACTGTTTTTGATACATATACTATTACAAATCAGTTAAAAAATCAAAACAAAGGCAAAAAATTCAAATAATACATGATAAATAAATTATATATATTAATTTAATTTTAGTCATGACCACTTTTCGCCACCTATTGTCAAATGGGCAGCGGAAAGGAATAATCCTACAAAGGATGCCCGTAAGGCCAACTACATACGATAAATCAATTAAATATATTAATACAAAATTTTGGCCTTACCGTTGATTCTCTTAAATTATAGACGGTACAGATTTTTAAAAAACCATATCAAGGATACTTATTTAAAAAAATACTTATTTAGAAAACGTATATAAGTTTTTTGGCCATGGAGATCGCGAAACAAAACAATATATTGCAAAAACAGTTAGGGCGATAAAATAAAATTAAATAAAATCCATTTAAATTAATTTAACGTAACAATTAAATATGATTCAAAACAATCACAATTTTAACAAAAAAAATGCCCACAGCCACAAGTCTTATCAGTGTAAAATAAATAAAATAAAATAAAAGTCATGAGGCCGGTCGTGGCGCAGCGGCACAAAGTGTGACTGTAAATCGACTGGTTGT
>DWAP01004147.1:0-11241 GCA_018230625.1 Heliconius eleuchia
AACCAGTCGGTTTTGCAGTCACACTTCGTGCCGCTGCGCTACGACTGGCCTCATAGATTGAGTGATCATCTCTTCATCATCTTGGCATCGTAGATTTGAGTATACGGGTTAAATTTCGACTCTATATCTCCAAGCGTTCCTGAGATAATATCTCTTGACAGGCAGACAGACACAAAGACAAACAGACAAAGAGACGGACTACAAAATGATCTTATAAGGGTTTCGTTTTTTCCATAATAGGTACGGAACCCTATAAATAAAAAAGATAGAAAGGCAATGGAATTCTGCTACTCAACGCGCAATGCTTCGAAATTTCGGCGAAAAAAGAGAAACGGAGTATCTTAACACTAGGTTCCCTCTGTATACGAGATATAGGGTGAAGCTGATAACCAAAATTTATGCTAAGGGTAAAAAGTTCTTTGAAAACTTGATACAAACATTATATTATGTAAATTTTGCCAAAAAATACAGCATTGTAGGTAGTTAATATACCATTAAATTATAATATTTTTCTAAGGTAAAGGTATTTTTGTTATTTTCTACATAAAAAGTATATAATAGTTACTTAAGACAATGTATATATTGTAGCGTGTCATGTAACTTTAAAATGTCAACAGACAAGAGCTTTTAGTCCTCAATTTTAGTAATTTAACCTTAGTTTTAGAGTCGTTATTTAGAAGTTTTACATTTTATAAAATTAAAAATAGTACGTAAAAAACTTTTTAAAGTACGAAGGGAATAATTACCAAACACAATTTACAACATCAACAGTAAGAAACATTTCTTTTTTACTTGCAATATTGTAAGTAGATGTTGTAAACAAATACCAATCACGAACTAACCATCTGATATATCAGATAATGTGAACAACGGCCACAATAGAAAGATACCTTCTATTCATTATTATGTCTTATGATAATAAAATAACATCTAAATAATGGTCGCGAGTCACTTTCTGTGTATCTGTTGATGCATATTTATTTAAGCTTCGTTGCGTGTGAGCATGACACAAGTTATGGACAAAAAATTAAGAAAATAATATTCTTTTAAAATATCTTTTCTATAGAGGCCAGTCGTGGTGTAGTTCTGTCCCCATTTGAGAAAATTAAATATTTATTTAAACTTATATTTTCATTTCTTCACACTGGTGTTGAGGCACAGCGCGGCGTTCAGTTCCGCCACTTAGCATGCAATGCCTCCAAAATTCGGCGGAAAGACCAAAGCGGAGTGTGTTTGCACTAGGTTTCCTTTGCCTATCCTGCTGTGAGCGGGATCCAGAGTGAAATTGATTTTTAATCTTTTCTATAGCAGAGAAGACGTAGGGACTCTCCGCTCACTTAACAAGATGTTACATGTTGAGCGGCAGTTAGACCCTGTCTCACGGACGACGGCCTCATATTGGGTATTGAGACAAATAAAAAGTACCTCAAAGAATAATTCCGTATTGTTTAGTTATCGCTATGACCATGCATCATGAGCACGCTATTACTACATTTATTATCGGCTGATCGTAACTTTAAATCCTTTATTATAGCAGTTTTTGTAGTTTTTTCTTGTTTAATAAGATTATGAATATATAAACATGTATTTCTTTCTCGACTGTTAATAAATAACAATTTAGTACGTTAAGTAAGTCGCTACCCCTCCCCCTCCCCCTCTACCTCCACCCTCCTCCTGGTCAGCGCGCGGCGACCTTGCCATTTACTTGTGCATTAAATTTAGTAGCTGACACCTGCCTCGTTGTTTTTGCAGATTATGTTGTTGTTATTTCGTTGATTTGCTAATGGGAATGTGTCTTTGCCTTTTTGGGACAATTTTCATTTCAAAAAATGATATTTTTATTGCTATAACGTGTTGTGTTTTATGTATGTAAGTAAAATATACAGCCTTACAGCCTTTAGCGTATCTAGAGATATTTTCTGTTGGTCGTCTGGACTTTAGCGTTGAACATTCGTGTCCATCCTTCCAACGCCGTTTTCAGCACTTCTTTACTTCTCTACAGGAATAATGATTAATGTTTTTTAGTTATTAAATTTGCACTAAAGTGGTCATACGGCTTTTGAAATATTTATCTGTTAGTTTGTTTTTTTTTGCTTATAACATTAATGTTTCCTGGTTACTTGTACTATCGCGTACGTAACAAAGTTATAACGAATTATATACATATATGTATATGTATGTATCTGTTCCGTCACTATAATAGAGTAGAAAATTGAGTAGCTTATCACCAAGGTCCCTCTTACTCTTTTAATAATATTGAATATGGATACAATTAATATTATAAACTAATGACCAAGTTTTAAAAAAAATATGTTAATAGTGTTTCTCATAGCTAACAGAAAAGTACGCCGACCGTATCCGTGAACCGCCTTCAACATTTATTGGAAGGAGGTGTTCACCAAATAACATCTAATACAAAAATAATACACGATTAATACAAAATTTTGTGAGTTCAGAGTCAAAAAGATCACGTTTTACAATTAATTATGGATTCTAAATATAAAATATACAAATAAAATGATAAGACCGTGGCGTAATTATCTACGGTTTTCCAAATCTAATATAATCATAATTTGGCATTGATAGCATATTAGTAATCGAACTTGCACTTGGCATTGGATGTAATGTCGGAAGTGTTGTTTCCTTCTCGTTACCATTAATATGTATCTATGTAAAAGTCACATCTAAATGTATTTTTGACCATTCATACCAAAATTAATTTGGTATGACTTTTGCAAGTGAAAGTGATAAAAATATGAGGATATAATGTATCTATCGACAATAATCATTGTTGCACTGCATCATTACGCATTTCCTACGTCGTCCAGAGTTCTCTACATTTGGCTCATACTGGAGTCATCGGTGATACCTACTATGTTGCGTTTGTCTAACTTCGATTGTTCTTTCAAGTTTCAACTATGAATAAAGTACAAATCAGTCAGACCCCCTGACCGCGTCACGAGGCCTCTTATCAGTGAGCTTAGCAATATTAAAAGCTTATCATTCTCATCTGATAAGAGCGTAGATAGGCAACACATTGACATTAGCTCCATGTTTACTGAACGACATCATGAATCATTGTAAGTGGGTCGTTGCCCAGCTCTGGGGTTACCTACTGGGTAAGTATACACTAAGTGTGTGTGTGTGTGTATGTAGTGTGTGCACACGACCACACCACACATGCGCAGTGTCTCAAATGACTATCATTTAGTACGTCATCGCCCGTACGGAATATAGGTCAAACGATGTTTGGTTAGTATTTTACAGAACTAGAGTCCATTCATATTTAATTATTGGAACGCGCGATGACATCACAGTTTTTTTTTGACATGAATAATATTTGTGAAAATAATAATGTGACTTAAAAATTGTGAAAATTGAGAAAAACGGTCCACATTTCACTCAGGGAAGTATATCTTTTTCAGAATTGGTTAAATTTTTCAATGTTTTTATATATGCCCCTTTTATACTGGTTCAATAATGTTCAGAGTGTCTATTTAAATAATTATTGTATTTAATATAATATAAGTGTGGAATAACAGTTTAAAAATATCAAAAAAGTGTAAATTTCAATTGAATGAAGACAATCCTTCATGTTCATGAAGGTATGACCGTCTCTAAAACTGTTATCAAATATAACGAGATAAATATGATGATAACCGACAATATAAACATAGCAGGTATCATATATGAGACGTCAATACGACATCACCACCGCAACATTCAGCCACCGCCTGCAGCTAACGAGGTATCTATGACAATGTAATCGGTGTGTAATAAAATATGAAATGCATACTGAATGCGGTTGGCTTTGACCCGCAACCACCACCACTACAGCGCTACCATACCCCCCTCCTTCCTCTCCGGCACCTGTAATGAGGTTACAGGTCACGCTAAATCAGGTCATTACGATGCACACTGCTTGCATAATTATTTAGTGTCTCAAGATTCGTCTATCGGTCTGTCTGTCTGTCTGTGTGTCTGTCTGTATGTAGTTTGTTACGAAAGTTAGTAAACATAATTTGTTTTATTAATAGATGCACGTAAAACGCAATGTTTCGAAGATTGGGAGGTGAGTAAGGAACGGAGTGACATAACCCTAAGTTTCCCTTCCTATCCTGCTATACTCGTATGTATGGTACAAGTTGAAGTTGTAAAAATATAATAATGAACGCTCGACTCCGGATAGCAGAGAGTTGAGCTTGGGCAGTGTGTGTAAAGTGACTGAACTCAACGCCGGGCTCTGTGTTGTCTGACTCTGAGGCAAAGCTTGACGTTCCCCGCGCCCGACGCCCGACGCCCGCGCCGTGCCTTGACATTACTATTTATATAAAATTAATAAATAAAAAATATTTGCTTGTATACCTGATCCTTAACAATATACATATGTATATAAACGTTAATAGGCTAGACTCAAAAATTACATTAATATAAAACGAGCCAAACATTATAATATTTTATGATCTATCGGCGACTGTCGCACGATCATGCACGTACAGTCACATACTCGCTATTTTTTTTTTATTACTTTACATTTTATAGCTGTATACCATATATATATATGGGTAGAAAGACAGAGGGAACCTAGTGTTAAGACACTAGGTTCCACATTTCCACAAAATTTTCGAGACATTGCGAGTTGAGTGGCGAAACTCAACCCTGCGCTTTGCCTAGTTACCAGCGTGAGGAAATGAAAATAATTAATATCCATGCGTGGATATGGAATCCACTACCGTCCTATTTATAGTAAGACGATATGCCTCTGTGCTTAGACGGCCTCAGACATTGTTAAGTTAATTTATTATATAAATACCCCTCTATCGGACACGCAGATGCGATTGACCTTCGATCGGGAGATGCGTGTCGAGTGGTTGCGCAACCTGTATTAATGAGCACAAACACAGTGGTCCCCTTGGTTTGATGGACGCGGATAATCAGCCAATCGCCAATTTAGCGATTACTTCTAAATTATGAACAAATATTAGAATTGAGCACGAAATGTATTGTTTGACTGATTAACACGTTGCGCAACTGGTACTCAAGGTACCATGCGTGTATGTCATTTATTTATTTTCAGCCGGAATATTTCAATTTGGCGCAATGGCACGACCATGTGACTGTAAGCGCGACAGTTGTGTGGTTCGATTTCCACCCGGGGGAATTAATTATTATTTATTAATATTTTCATTTCTTCGTTCTGGTACGAGGCAAAGCGTGACTTTGAGATTCGCCATTCAACACGCAATATTTCGAAAATTCGGCGAAAATTGGAGAACGGAGTGTCTTAACACAAGGTTCAGACTACCCTACTATATGCGGGATACAATGTGAAGCTGATAAAAAAATATCTGTATAAGTATATTTATTTACAATATGTCATCATTCGGGCTTTAAAGAGAAGGGACAATAGGTACTTAGTGGTACCATAATTATTAATTTTATAATTCCTATGTTTTATCTTAACTACTCGTATGAATACTTTAACGTAAACAGTAATGATTATTTATAATGAAGTTTAGCTATAAATTAGGAAAAAAAATGATTATAGTAATATAAAAGTTGACGTCGGTCATGGATTCAGGGAGTGTTGCGAACTAAATATTTATTCAAATTTAGTGAGGCAGAACAAACAAAAATATAGTAAATTATGTTGTGTGGCAGGTCCCAGGTTGTGCTCTGAGCTACTCATCCTACAACCACTGGCGTATCTAGAGATTTTCTGGGGATTTCAAAGCGTCCAGCTTTGAACGTTTTGAACGGATGTGTTCGTGTTAAAAATTTCTCGTGTTGAAATTTCTGGGGAGGACATAAGAATTTTCTGGAGTGGAGCCATAGCCCTCTATACTAGTTGTAAGTAACATAAACTTAACTTCACGCTGTATCCCTAGCGGGTTAGTCAGAGAGAACGGAGCGCCAAACGCTTCGGTCTCTACCTCTTTCGGCCTCGTCAACTTATCCCCTTAGGAACCCTTAAAATAAGCCTAAATGAGTACCTCTTTAAAATATCAAATAAATTGTATATATATAATAATGATCTGCAAGTATTTAATTGCACAACCTGCCATTCACATGTCTATATAATAGCAATAATCATAAACCGTATCGCAATCAATTGAAGATTCGTTTCACCGTCGACGGAAGTATACCTTTGTAAGTACAGTTTTTATTTATTACACTCCTTGAAGAAAATGAAACGGATAAACTGAGTATTTATATTGTTTTCTTGTTTTTTGCCTCTTATATCGATAGTTTGCAGCGTCAACAGATAAAATAATATTATTAAAGTAAATATTTTACTTTACTTTCTGATCGTAATGAAATTTAACGAAATTGTTGGTTCCCCTGATGGAAGGTGGTAATTACTGAACATCAGGTCACCTGATATTCAGTAATTACTATTCACTGGAGCATTGATTCGTATAATGTTAACAACATTGAAAAATAACGTATTTTTCATTGAGAATTAATTTCTTCCACAACTTAGTCTACTATAGTTTTATGTTGTGCGTTTCATGTATCTGAATAGTTGGACGTTCGTCTATTATGCTATATTTTTGCATTGATTAGAGGAAAAAAATATTTTAAAAGTATTTACTACTCCAACGAACGGTAACATATTACCGCTAAATATTATTCGTCTAATTACTATATTACATCCTCTTACTAATCGGGGTCGCATAGCGGTCAGCTGCTTGACCAAAAATATTACAAATTTTATAAGAAAAAGAAATATCTAACGTATTAGTTCATCATCATAAACGATAATTGAAACAGCCATAAAAATTCTTGAAAACATATCATGACTAATTTTGTGAATATTATATAAAATGACTTGTCCTTTAAATAACGGTAATCAATCATGGATCGATGCGCATGCGCAGCCATCACGCCGCGCCGCTGTGAGCATTTTATAAAATGCTTAATTTATTATTATATTATTATTCATTGTAATATATATACTTACTTTTATAATTATAGTTTAATTTAATATATAAAATATATTAAATTAGACATAACAGGATACGTATATACATAATACGTATAATTATACCTTCAACCTTTGTTAAATTCTTCGTTTTTGTAGCCTTTATTATCAACGATTTTGTTTAGATGCAGTTTTAGTGTATTATTTTGCAGCTGCATTCGTCACGCTAGAGAGGGAAGTGCTACGACACTCCGTACCTCACGTAGCACCCTCTTTCTGAGACATTACGTGCTGAGCGGCGAAACTCAACGCTGCGCTTTGCTTTCTTACCAGAACAATTAATTAATTAAGTAAATTCATTCCCTCAAGTGAGAATTCAACCCACAACCTTCGTGCTTCAAATTACACACTGTACATTTGGGCCACGACGTGTCCTTATAGAAATTATTTATTTTTTCTTAACCTTTTAAGTTTAAATATACCAAAATATATATTTTTTTATATTAAATGTATGCATCATGTCCATATAAAATATCACAGTAACAATAAGGACATTCAGTAAGTTTAATAATAACAAATATAAGTAAAAATATTGATTCTTCAAGCCTCATGGCTTTTCCAAGAATAGTCTTGCAGTACAGAACAACACTTTTCAAATGTATTCACAACTTTATTACGTAAGTCCTCAAAATTTCAGCTTTACTAAAATGACGTAGGTCTGGGGGACCTGGGATCTTAGCTGTAATGTACATATTTACAAATGTGCCATCATAGAGCACATAACCATTTTAATGATACCTCTCGCAGGTCAGTGTTGTTGGTGACAAACAAAATTGTTGTTAATAACTGTGTTTTATCAAAATTTTGTAAACTGCACAATTAAACATAAAAAATTGTCACTGAGACCACTATGTGGTTATCTATTTAAAGTAAATCGTAGAATCAAAAGTAACAGCACAGTATCTTTATAAATAGATGAGAGATTATTTAGAAATAGATTAATAAATAAAATATTTCTTCCTAAAGCAAAATTCGTAAGTACTAATACAAGTGGACATGAAGACTGCAGCTGCAGCCGTTTGGGCACTTCCGGCGCAAGTTACGCATTTAATCATAAAACACTGAAAATAAACTTCTTTCGAAATGATTTATGAACGTCCTTACTGCTTAGTCGTTAAAAACTTACTACGAGTGCGCTTCAAATCATATATTATTAATATTATATTAATTAATATACAAATGACTCACTTTTACTTGCGGCGTAGTCCTGTCGGTTTAATAGAAACCTAGAAGTGCTAAGCCTGGAAGTCTCCCTTGTCCTAATTTTATTTGGTACAAAGGATTTTTTCAAACCAGTAGTTCCTGAGATTGACAACCTCAGTTTCACAACATTAGCATACATATAACTTATGAATTCAAAATGTAATATACACATGATTCATAATTTTATTTAGAAAAGATAAAAGTACTGACATTGACATTTGATAGATACTTAAGAGACAATTTTCAAGAACGCAAATTGAAAGGACTCAAGCCATCGTAACCGTTATAGCGCAGTGGCACAGCGTGTGACTGTAAACGCTACAGTTGTGGGTTTGATCTCTACTCGGGGGAATTAATTATTTAATCAAAATTGGGGAACGGAGTGTCTTATCATTGGGTTTCGTCTACCTACTCTGCTAAAATAAAGAAAGGGTTCAAGTAAAAATTAAAAATGTTTTTTTTAACAACAAATATCGAGGTTTTGTTCGCGTAAATCCATATCCTTATGTGTTGATCCATAACTTCTTTTATCTTCGAGTGAAAGACCCATAGCGTCCTAAGCTGCTGTTCCCCTTCGGAAGGGAACCCCTTCGAACAGTCAAATGCGGGAGATTTATAAAGTTCTAAAAAAATTTGTTTATATAATAGGATTATTAAGATTTTGGTCAACAATTTTTTTGCGTATAATTATAGTAAATACAACACGAGTATGTGACATGAAGCCGCGACCTTGAGAGGCGGCGCGGCGACTGTCACCGAACCACCGGGCACTGCGTATATTAATATCATCCTTTAAAAGACAACAACAAACCAACTTATTATTAATGATTCAAAAATAAAGGCACATAACCTTCTTATAGAAGACATTTCTAGATGACTATTTTTAGTATTACGGTTTTCGCTATTGCAATTTCGGAATTAATCTCCTTCATTGTTACAATTGCAATTTAAATTACCATTTTAATTTGCAATTCAGTTTTAGCTAATTTTAAGTTGTTGTAATAAACATTACATTATTACATTTGGAGCTTCGAGAAATTGACTAGTAGACTAGTAGTTGGCCCAGGGCCACAAAGTGTGTTTTTAAAATCGTTTGGTTGTGGGTTCGATACCCACTCGAAGATATGAAATATTTACTTACATTTATATTTTCATTTATTCGCTCTGGTGTCGAAGCAAAGCGCGTCGTTGAGTTCCACCACTCAAAACGCAGTGCCTCCAGAACTCGGCGGTAAGTGGGAGTCTTAACGCTAGGTTCCCTTTGCCTACTCTGCTGTGTGTGGGATACAGCGTGAAGTTGATTGACTAGTAGACTAAGTGTTGTCTACTCTAATATTTATGATGTACCTATATAGGTATATGATATATGTTATAAAAATCTGTTAATTGTATAAAGCATATAGTACTATAAAAAACACTTCCTCAACAAGTGAAGCCGTAGTAGTGTCTAGTGTCGTCCCTGAGTGTCGGTTTCAGCGGGTGTAGCGTTACCGACACCGACACCGAACACCGCGCGGTGGCGTATGGCATTGAGATACGTGTCGAATGCTCTCTAACAAGTGCTTATTACTCTTAATTATTTGTTTAGTTGAACATTTTATTTTGTATGATATTGAAAAAAGGGCAATTCAGATTCAGCGATCAGTCACTACACTTTTCTGTTCTCTCTGAAACTTTAACGGTTTTATTGAATAAATACAAAATACTTTATTGTTTTCATTGTCATGAAGAGAATCTCTAAACGCTTCGAAACCGTCAAGTAGCCATTCACAGTCATTTTGATACAATATGCTTCTTTAATAAACGATGGACTTTTCTTTCTTATTTATAAAAAAAAAAAAAAAACTTAGTAAAAATAAACAATTATTTTCTGATCAAAAGTGTATTTCGTTGTAATGCTTCTCCTCCTAGACCAGGAACGTTGTGGACGACAACGACGCAGTAATACCAGCGAAGTGGTTTGGTGATAATTGTAATTGTAGTGATTGGTCAAAATGTGTCCATAGAGTTAAACTGTAGAACTGTAGAAAAAAAATATAATTACATTGCGCAACATGGTTTCATGCGCGAGTAGTCAGTCAGGTCTATTGTAGAAATGTCATTTTTACAGATGACCAGTGAGACCCTAGAGGTCTATAACCAAATCACTGTTCAAATACGTTCTGCATACGAGAAATCTTATGTTTTCAATCCTTATCAAGCAAATAAATAATTCTAAAAACATCTAATTCCATTAAAAGTAGTTCATTATCTAAGCCATGCATGACGTGTCCCGAACACGAACACGAACACATTTGAAAACCAAAACTTAGAATACGAAGAAAAGGATAATTGCAAGCGCGAGTCCTTCTGAGAACTGCGTAATGAGAGAGAGGGCTTCCAAATCAAACGAGTCATAAATATTTACAAATGAAACCTCGCTTTGTTGCTTTTAGCTATACATTTGGAGATAAACAGGGATGAATAACGTAGAACACAACAGCTTTTTTAGTCTGGTGTATACTGAATTAATAAATTCGCTGAAAAGTGCAGGGAATTTAATGTAAATATTTTTTACCTTTAATATTGTAGAATACCTACATAGTAGAGTAGCAGAGTAGGCAGAGGGAACTTAGTGTTAAGACACTTTGATCCTCACTCCTTTCAAAAACCCTCTCATACAAAACTCGTCAAAGACATTGCGTACTAAGTGGCGGACTTCAACGCTGCAATTTGTCTTTTTAGAGACAAAGGAATCGACGAAGCGAGGATATGGAAGTATCTTATTGCTCTTCAGCGAGGAAAAGAAAATAATTAATTCTTCCAAGTGCAGTGGAACTGCACTCTCATTTACGCCGCGCCACGACGCGCGCCGTGCCTCGACGCCGTTATCATTATCTTATAATAAATCAATGATTATTTTGATATATAAATAAAATTAATTCTAATGAAAGACAGTCACAAATCACTTAAGAAACATATTTTATTTAATGCATTAAAACACATATTTTTTATTATTTTATACTTCTTTACGTTAAAATATGGAGTCTATACCCCCCCTCGCCCCCCCCCCT
>DWAP01004148.1:0-11241 GCA_018230625.1 Heliconius eleuchia
GAAATGGAAATATAAATGTAAATAAATATTTCATCTCTTCGAGTGGGGATCGAACACACAACCAGTCGGTTTACAGTCACACTTTGTGCTCCTGCGTCATGACTGGCCTCAAGGAAATGAAAATATTTAATATTGCATTTCCTAGAATGAGAATCAAACTCACAATCTGTCGCATTTACAGTCGCACGCCTCTGCTCCCGTACTACAACTGGCCTCCTATGCCGAATTCTTATTATACCAACAGTTATAAAAACACTGACATTAAAAGCACATACTTTAAGGAAATCTGTAAAGTATAAAAGTGTAAAGATGTATATTTCTTTCAGGTTGCCCAAACGTGGACTGGCCAGAGTGGGCTAGGCTTGAAAATCGTCTGGAAACTAGAAGACCGCCTATAGAATATATAGACTTAACAGACTGTGGTGCGGTCACTGACGCTGGTCTGTGCGCCTTACTCCATACATGTCCTTCCTTACAATATCTCTACCTCAGGAGATGTACTCTAGTCACAGGTAACCTAAATGCTTATATAATTATTTATATTAATTTCAGAATAAACAAAAGTTGCGGCGTTAAGCTCCGAAATCCGTTTAATAAGATATTGATAGTGAAAATAAATATTTTTGTTGCTATAAAATACTATAATTAAGTTTATAGATTTGAATTTATTGGTATTAAATGTTACCTGGTTTCTGATTTGTTTAGATAAGATAAATAATTTGAACTACGATACTAGTTGTATTGACAAAGTTCTATTGAAGTAAGCTGTAGTTCGTCTGTTTGTTTTATCAAGATCGCTTGTCGAGCGGAATATGTTGATTTACGGGGATTTGTTAACTTTCGTTCTTTCTATATAGTGTATCGTAGAGAGAGAGAAAAGATAAAGAGACGATAAAGCTATTTTAGTAGTGTAATATTTTCTAGAATTGTTATTGGTCATTGTGTCGTGATAATCGCTGTATAATATAATTAATAGTCCTATGTTATCTTTTTTAGCTTTTCGCCTTATCCTCAACTTAACAGGGTAGGCAGAAGGAAAATGGGAACCTTGTGTTGAGAAACTTCGTCCCCATTAAAATACTTCCGTTTCTTATCCTACTTTTAAACAATAACTTTTATAGAAAAAAAATCAAGCTTCACTTATTTGCCTTTAAATTCGAACTTGAATTATAAATTTTAATTCGATAATCTTAAAATGTGAAACGTTTTATTTTCTAAATTATATTACAATACCCTGTATGCCTCTAATAATATGTTATGATACTTCTAGTAGATAAAACCCTTGGAAATTCTTATTTTTATTTATTAATATGTAATATTAATATTTCAGATGCCGGTGTTAGATGGATACCTTCATATTGTGCTCTCAAAGAGCTAAGTGTATCTGATTGTACCGGAGTAACAGATTTTGGTCTATACGAATTGGCTAAATTAGGTCCTGCTTTACGATACCTTTCCGTCGCGAAATGTTCTCAGGTAAGAAATATTAATTTAATATCTATAATTATTTTTTGAGGCCAATTGAGGCGCAGGGACACTAGCATGCCACTGTAAACGCAACAGGTTGTGGCTTCGATTCCCGCTCAAGGTAATAAAATATTTAATATTTTCATTTCCTCGCCCTGGAAACGAGGCAACGTATTGCGTTTATTTTCACCACTTAACATGTAATATTTTAAGAATTTGGCGGAATATTCTATAATACTATTATTGTTTTCATATTATTCACATAGCTGTATGGAAACAACAAAATGTTTTTTTAATAAAAATGAAATGAAAAAAATGAAATTCATTATAAAAAAAAATTCTATTGCTACAATAAATTTGAGAGAATACTATTTATTAAATATTATTTTAAAATTTGAACGTAGCGGGACTCGAACCCGCACCTCCTGGAAATCGACCAGGCGCACCAGGAGTGGTCAGCACTAAGCCATACGTTTTCATCTCTCTTGTCAGACGATAATTCTTAGTAATTATTTGGGTAGCGGAAATTTGTAAAATCTCCCTACAGATATGCTAACAACATTAATAAATTGTAACAAGCGTATAAAAATTTCGACGTAGCTTGAGAGCGTATGATTTAGTGATCAGAGTGCCTGGTCGGTTTCCAGGAAGCGCGGGTTCGAGTCCCGCTACGTTAAATTTGCTATATATTTTCTAAATACGTATTTTTCTTTTCTAAACAGAATTTTTTTTACATTTAAAGTGTTACTTTAAAAATGTAAAAAACTTCTGTTTAGTTATCTGCGGAAATATTTATAATAACAAAGAATTTGATTGCTTTATTTGATTATTGTGTATAGACGGTATAAAAATAATATCAATTTTAATATAATACGTCAATAACATTTAAAATGTTTTATCATAATCCTAATAATTTATTTTTAATGTGATTTAAAAACCAATTATTCAAATGGATTTATTTATTAATAAGACATTAATAGTAGATTAAACAATCTACTTATTTGGGTTTTTATATATTTATAATGTTTATTTTAATAAACACAAAAATAGTATCTTCTATATAATGTTCGAAGTTTCGAAGTATACTTAAAGTTTTGTACATAAATAAAGCGCGGCGTTAGGTTTCGAAAGTGGAGAACGGAGTATTTTGCATTAGGTTCTCTTTGCTTGAAGTTTAATGTACGCTGTAAATATAGCCTGAAATTAAACAAAACCTAATACCTGTATATTTAAAATAATATGATTTCAAACAAAAAAAAAACAATCCTTTCAGGTATCAGATTCAGGTATAAGTACATTAGCAAGGAGGTGTTACAAATTACGGTACCTCAACGCGAGGGGCTGCGGGGCGGTCGGCGACGACGGCGTGGAAGCCATCGGTAGAGGATGTTCGAGGTTGAGAGCACTAGATTTAGGAGCTACTGATGTTTCTGAAGCTGGATTGCAGGTAATTTATTAGAGCAATCATGATTTCCAGCAGAAAATGAACATAAAAACCTGTAATGTATAATTTGGCATATTATATAGTACAATACTCCGAAGTCAGTCGTGGCGCAGGGGTGTAAACTCAAAGGGTTGTGAGTTCGATTTCCACTACTGAACACGCAATGACTCTAGAATTCGGCGGAAAGTAAAGAACGGAAGTGCCTTAATGGAAACGACTACGCTATTTAAGGTATACAGTGTGAAAGAAAAAAAATATATAATCAATGATTTTTTTTTTGCGTAGGGTCCCTTAAAATCTGTTGAGTTGCATTTATATGTTTCATAGCGTAATAATATTTATGGGAACTATGGTAACAAGACCTCATTTTTATCGTGAAGTATTTTACAGTTTAATTGGTTATTAGCTGATATTAAGTATAATCAACTACATCACAGCATTAACGGAGTGTCTTAACACTGCGTTTCCTCTGCCTCCTCTGCAATGTGCGGGATACAGCCTGAAATTAATAATATAACATCTGGAACAAACAAAACGTTCCACCCTAATTGGCACGCAAACGATCTCGTATATTTGCTTTCATCAAATAATGCCTTTATTGACTCTATTCCTTTGTAGATGTACTTGTTGTGTTTGAAATAAAGCAGCTTCACTTGGAAATGTATCATCCATAGCCAAATAAAGAATAGTACAATTATTTCCTTTTACTGTGTGTCAATCTATGCATTATTTTGTTTTTTTATTTTCTTTTTTTCCAGCTTCACGCTGTATTCCGCAAACAGTAGGCAGAGGGAGCTCTGTGGTTATACACTCAACACTTCGAATTATATTGAGTGGCGGAATTCAATGCCGCTCTTTTGCTTTTACACCAGAACTTATAAACCTAAAAAAATTATAATATTTTATTTCCTCGAGTGGGAATCGAATCCATGATCTGTCGCGTTTACAGTCACTCCTTTGTGCCTAACTAACCTCATCATTTAATTCTAATATATTAATCATAAACTGGCATTTTTGGGTACAAATTCCACGAAATTATCGTATAATAACGTACCTACTAGCCCAGCTAAGTAGGTACGTTATTTTGAGAATTTGACAAACAAAGTTTTTTTATTAGAAAAACCTATTGCATTTTATAGGAATTGTGATAAGATGCTGACAGATATGGTGCTTACAAAAAATAATAATTTACTAAAATAAAAGAAAGTGTGTGTGAAACGGAAGTGTCCTAATGGAGAAAAGTATGTCTTAACATTCGGTTTCCAGGTTCCTTTTGCGTTCCCTGCCTACCAGTGTGAAGCTGAAAAAAATATCAGAGTACTTTTAGCTCAATATACATTTGTCTACACAAACAAAAACTTTCTAAAACAAATAAATCTTATTTAATAATTACTTTTATTTTAGATATTAGCGCGATGCTGTCCCAATTTAAAGAAGCTAGCACTCCGCGGTTGTGAACTGATAGGTGACGACGGACTCGAAGCTGTAGCCTACTATTGTCGAGGCCTTACACAACTAAACATACAGGACACGCCTGTAACTTTACGGGGCTATAGAGCTGTGAAAAAATACTGTAAACGATGTGTTATTGAACATACTAATCCTGGTTTTTGTTGACTTAAGTGATTTTATTAAAAAACGAACAATAATGACGTTTTTTTAAAGACTTGTGGTCGTTAATGAGTGGTGTGGTGCGGAAAGTGCTTGTTCGAATCTGATTTGGGGTAATCAATTTTGAATTGATAGAGACAATTGCAGGCAACTGCTCCTTAAGTGTAATAAAATTATTTTTTTATTGTTTTGTATATAAAAGATATGTATGTGTACATAATAAATAAATATATAGTTATTAATTTAAATAACAGAACTTTTTAGTAGATTCTGTATAAAATGTAAATCAAAGTAGCATATTATTATAAGGTGCTATATAAAATTAAAATAAATTTTAATTCCAATGAATAATTTAAAAAGTGACTGAAAATATTATATACATTCTTCTTTAAATCCTACTTAAATGTTCCTCAAACTTTGGCTGGAATCGAGTAAATATCTTCTTGCCACTAAAACTCGCACAAATTCTTTCGAGAAAATTTATGTAATTATTAAATTTGTTTTTATGATAATACTGGCAAATATTTAGAGGGTAGCGGTGTTGAGTTCCGACTTTCAACGTTATCTCCAGAATTCGACGGAAAATAAGGAACGAGAGTGTCTTAATTGGAACGGAATGTTTTAACCCTAAGTTCCCAGGTTGCCTCTGCCTATCTTGATATGTACTGGATACATTGTGAAGCTAAAACAGAAATACAAGATCGGCGAAAATGCTTTAACGTATTATAATTATAATTATTTTTATTTCTCTAGTGTGCCGTCCACGATTTTCTCCGCCTATGTATTTTCATTATTTCTCATTCAACGGACTAAATTGTTTTTTTTTATATTACAAATTTATAATATTTAGCTTTGTTGTACTGTAATAATATGGATACTATAGTATATCTATAGTATCCTTTCCACTTGAAACACTCAGTCGATTGCTGCATATTACAATAAAATTTTAAAAGAAGAAGAAGTGAAGAGAATTGGTTATATTATTGATAGAATATCCTGTAATAATATAAAAAAAAATATTTTAAATTATTAGCGTTTTACAAATAAGAATATGTAAGAAAATATTTAGTTTTCGCCATATTAATTTGACAAAAACTGTTATTAAAATAATATAATAATAGGAATATATCTATTCCTAGATACTATAAAACCCGCCTAAATGGTTCTTGCTTCAATAAAATTATATTAACAATCCAAGTTATTACAAAATTAGGATTAATTTAAAATATTTTTGTTTCCTGCCTTCACTAAAAAGTTAAAAACACAACATAAAAGCTAAAAGGATTATAAGGGTTGTTTATGATGTCGGTTTACGATGTTTTTTAAAATATATTGAAAGGTTTCAACCAAGCTTATTAGCATTTTAGATACGAATTTCCTTTTTCCTTTTTACTTTTTCACGTAAAGTGTTCACATCTTATTAAGAAAATAAATAGATCTTTTCTTTCATATTTTAACCGACTTCTGTAAAAGGAGTTGTTTCTTAAAATTTGTTGCGTCGAATCTTTTGTTTTTTTTTCTTTGAGAGCTGGTGCTTCTTGTCTGGTCTTATTTTAATTTGGTCCATTTTTGATAACATTATCAACATGAGAAAATTACATTTAGAAAATATTTTTTTGTGAATTGCTTGGTTTTAAGTATTATAGCATTATGTGATAGTGCAATTACAATTTAATATGTATATGCATGTAAATACGTGTGTAGTTCAGGGTCAAAAATTATACGAGAACACTTAAAGTAATAAATAACATTTGTTTAGTGTATATTGTGGGCCTGACGTATTAACAAATGATAATTATATGTATTTTTTTATATTTCGTTTTCCCGTTTTGGCGGTTAAGTGCTCTTTTAAATAGAAAGCTATTTGTCTACTAGAAGAAGCATATTACAGAACCAAAATTAATTACGTTTATGGAAAAACTATAGAAAGATATAATTGGTGGATATTTTTTATTTTACTATAGAGGAAGAAATCTAGTAAAATAATACAGAAGATAATTTTTTACTCGTATTTGTATTTAGTATCTATATAATTTAACAAAAAAATGGCGTTTAAAATATTTTAGATAAGTCTGTGCCATAGACAATAAGAATAAAAAATGGTTGTTGTTGCAATGTTGTATTAAAATAAAAAAACTTTTTTGTAACTTAATTTGTATATTTGCTTAATTTACTATAAATATGTAATTAAAAGCTATGTATATGGGTCTTAAAAAGATACTGTTTATAAAAAATGTCAAAATGTCAATATGTAATTGTCATTGTTGTTTGAGTTTTAATTAAAATATAATTTATATTACGATTCACTGTTTTAGTTTGTTCTTTACAATTTTTTGAGGGCTTATAAAACAAATTTCCTTATACATCTCTCTCATTTTGGAAAATAGAATCTAGCGTAATAGTACTTCGTTTTGATTCTGCATATTTTGATGTGAATTTTAAATAGATTAGAATATTTATAATATACATATACCTCCATAGGATATAAAACCACTGCTATCGTGTATAGTCCACCTCACTGCGCCACCATGATAATTATATAAGTCTAACAAAACCTACAAACAAGAAAAAAAAAACAAATACTACATGTGAAATGAAGGAAATAAGAGATCTATTGTCATTTAGTGTCACAACGCTTCAATACATAATTGAATAGTTAATACCTCAATATAAATGCAACACTGTCGTGTTACAAAACGTGACATTGTCATTTTAACTCTGTTTTTTTTTCTAAAATTACCTTTTATCTCGCGGTCCCTTCGATTTATTATTTATTTATACGCCTAATAGCTTCCATTTTAGGATTCATAAGAATAAAGTTGGTTATGTAAAAATATAAAAAAAGTATTCTATATTGATTTGTCGCGCTTTGTAGAGGTGGGATGAAATTCAAATATAATGTGGTATAATTTTAACAATAAGAGTATTGTGGTTCCGTACCACAATATTTAACTCTGGATGCGATGGTCGTGGGTTTGATTAAAATTTGATCAGAAATTGAGGGAATAATTGGGTTTAAATTATTTTCTGTAAAAGTTCCATCATTTAATATTGAATATTTCAAGAATTGGGCTACCCAGCGATAGTACAGCAAATGTATTATTTTTGTATGCCTAAGGATGTCTTTTTAATACTATGTCAAAATCCAAGATATTATACAAGCAAGACATAACAAAATAATAAATTTTTGTCTATTTTCGAACTCTTAAACCTTAAAACACTATGTAAATATTGAGAACTAAATATTTGCTTCCCCAAGAGACCTTTTACGTTGAGCCTATGTAAATACTTTCCTTAAAACGTTTAGTGCTACAGTGACAAGAAAAAACTGAGCTTTGAAATGCATTAAAAGCCTATTTATACAAAGTTCGACCAATTTACATAAAGCTTAATAATGAAATCGAATAGTCTTATAGGTATGTAGAAAAATATTTATTTAAAAAACCTATATATAAAAATTTGAACGTAGCGTGACTCGAACCCACGCCTCCTGGAAACCGACCAGGACTTGAAACGTTTTCTAAATAATTATTTTTCTTTCCAAGGTGTGGAATAACACTTTAAAAATGTTGAAAATAGAATAGTCTTGCTTATAATTTTTTTTTCAGCTTCACACTGTACCCCGCATAGCAGGGCAGGTAGAGGGAACCTAGTGTTTTGTTGCACTTCGTTCCCCATTTTCCGCATAATTCTGAAGGAATTGTGTGTTGAGTGGTGGAAGTCAATAGTCGCGCTTTGCCACGACCGAAGAAAAAAAATATTTCATTTTCTGAAAAGGGATTCGGACCCACAACCACTCGCGTTTTACAGACGCCACTTGTGCCTCTGCGCCACGGCCTTGTTTGTAACTGAAATGGAAAATATAGCTTAGTATAGGAAACCATTATCTTGAGTTGTATTTAAATTCAATCAGAGGTAAAAGAGGACGAACAATTTTATATTTTGAGTAAATCTTTTTTTTTTAGTGAAACCATAAATTCGGGAAAAGAAGTTCCGTCACTAAACACGCCTCTAGAATTCAGCGGAAAGTGGGATACGAAGTGTCTTAACACTAAGTCCGCACACAGCAGGGTAGGCAGAGGGCTACCCTGCTGTGTACGGGATACTGCGTGAAGCTGATGTGCTTTTCATGAATTATATTATTTTTTATTATTTTTATTATATCACGAAAAATACTCCGTTTTCCCCTTGAATGATAAACGCAAAGATATTAGGTGTAGCGTGGCGGAGGTCAACGTCACTAGCTGTCTATTAACGACTGACCTCAATGATATGTATATAGAGGGAATTTAGGATAAAATCATAGTTAGCATCTACATAATTACTGTCTCAATCTCAATAGTTTATACGTATACAAAATACATGAAGCTGGATTTTTTAATAAGATGAAATATATTAAAAATATTTAAATCAGATTCGAACCCGCTACCATTGTGCAGTCAAACATAAAATAACTGCGCCAAGGTGAAGTCTTTTACCCTTAATGACCACTCCTAATATTTTGTTTTATATGTAATTAACCTGATTAGATCAGATCGTAAAAATAGGCTAGACATATGACTCAGGCATAGCCATTCTTTCCATTTCAGGAGCTATTTCGTAAATGAACTTACAAATAACACTGTAGTGGTCGTAGGTTTGGTAATAGCCTAATAAAATGTCTTAGAACTTAAATGATGATGTGGCTATTATCGTAAAACTAAATGTCGTATAGTTGGAAAAAAAATGTTTATTACATAAAAATATTTTAATTTATCCTTAATTGTTTATATTCAGGCCAGTCGTGGCACAGCGGAACAAGTGTGTGACTTTAAATGCGACAGGTTCGATTCCCACTCGGAATAGAAATATTAGAATTTTCTCGCTTTGGTAACAAAACATAGGGTGACGTTGAGTTACGCCACCCGACTTAAAATGTATCGACTAGGAGGGTGGATAATGAACTGTTTTAAAATTGAATCCTTTCTACCCACCCTACTATAAAACTAAAAAAAAACATAATTATATTTCAGAAATATTAGAAAATTTTCTGTTCACTTCGATCTATTTTCAGATTCAACCTTGATGCTACTTTATCAACTTCACAGTCGTGTCATCGGACGTTTTGAGTATTGCGATAAGGATATTTTAGTATCGCATAGTATCTATTCTGGTCACGCTCAATATATTCTGTTAGCGTTTATCTGAAACTATAACTATACAAAATATGTGATACTTACTTTAATTTCTAATTTCTTATATTTTCTTTAGTAGAAGAATGACAGACCGTCAGAATTGATTTGGGAATATTTATAAAAATGTTTAATCAAAAGGCAGAAGAAACTTAAGAAATCCATTAAGTTACTCCGTGTTAAGTGGCAGAACTCAACGCCGCGCTTTGTCTCGACACCGGAGCGAAGAAATGAAAATATTAAATTCGATCACGATTCACTTCCTCGAGTGAGGATCGAAGTCAAAATCTGTCGTGCTTGTGTCCCTGCGCCGCGACTGGTCTGAAAAACAATAAAGAAATAAATAACAATATTATAATTATTAACCTTCTTTTTTTTAAGCCAGTCGTGGCGCAGGGGCACAAATGTGACTGTAATATCGACTGGTTGTGGGGTCGATCCTCACTCGAGGAAATGAAATATTTATTAATTTTGATTTCTTCGCTCTGATGTCGTCGAGGCAAAGCACGGCGTTGAGTTTCGCCACTCAACACGCAACGCTTCTAGAACTCGGCAGAAAGTGGGGAACGGAGTGTCTTGCACTGGGTTCCGTCTGCCTACCTTTCTGTGTGCGGGATACAGCGTGACGCTAATTTGATTTTAAATTTTTTAAATATTTTTTTATGATATTAAGCTTTTACCGTTTGCCTGTGTGTCAACTTGTTAGCGTGTTGAAATTTTAATACTTATATATAAAGATATAATATAAGTTAATATAAGTTTAAAATTATTTCAGAGCCACATATGTACCATGTGTTCTAACTTTTGAGACAATTGTACAACTTGATAAAATGAAATGACGAAGTCCTTACTTCTTAATATTTTTATATTAAGAAATCCTTTAAGAGCTCTTTACTTTATGGCTAAGTACTTATATTATTAAAATTAATAGAAACACTATTAATTTCTTGATTATAGAAATATTTTTACAAAAGTTTGCCTGTATATTGGAACAAATTATGGTAGTTTCACGAAAGGGCGCAAAAGATACGTAAAGATAAAAAAAAAGCAAATCTTATAATATTTTTTAAGCTTCAGCGCACGCCATGCAAGCTTTCAGAAACATTTTGGGCGATTTTTACTTATAAGAACGAAATTCCTTGATGCTTAGACACGCTTGTCATTAAGATGTCAAATAAACACATCAAATAGAAATACATTTTCATATATTAATATATATTACAAATATGACCTATATCCGTCTCAAGATCCTAAAGCGTCCTAAAGCCGTGATTGTATCACAGACAGACAGACAAAGTTACTTTTGAATTTATAATATAAGTATAAATATCTTAATATATTTGAGATATTGACACATATATTTTTTTACAGTACATACATCTTATTGGTTGAGGTCGTCGTGGCGCAGTGGTGCAAGGGTGTGACTATAACGCAAAGGTTGTGATTTCGATCCCCACGTTGGGTAATAGAATCAGTTTCACGCTGAGGCAGAAGGAACCTAGTGTTAAGACACTCAGTTCCCCACTTTCTGCCGAATTCTGGAGGCAT
>DWAP01004149.1:0-11240 GCA_018230625.1 Heliconius eleuchia
TACCTTGTGGTAAAACTAGAGAAGACAAATTATTTATATAAATCAAGAATAATGTAGGTCCTAAGATACTACCTTGAGGTACCCCACAATCAATGGGCAGACTATTACTAACACAATCTCCGATGCGAATGCATTGAGACCGCTCAGAGAGATAACTCTCGAAGAGTTGCAGTTGAGTCCCTCTTATGCCTAGTTTTTCAAGTTTTTGTGTTAGGATTGATTATGCTATATATATGTTTGGCGTACATCAATAGCTTTATTTTGAGCTTCACGCTGTATTTCGTACATAGCAGGGTAGGAAGAGGGAACCTGGAAATCTAGTTTTAAGACACTCAGTTTCCATTAAGACACTTAATTTTCCGCCGAATTTTGAAGGCGTTGCGAGTTGAGTGGCGTAACTAAACGCAGCGCTTTGTCTCGACACCAAACTGAAGAAATGAAAATATTAAATATTTCAATGACCTCAATTATAATTAATAGAATTAAAAATAACTATTTATTAATTATTCACGTTACGCAGTGTCTGATTTACTTTTTTTAATAATGTAAAAGTTTTATTTATACGATACATTAAAAATAATATTTTGTTGACGTACTACTATATACTGAAGAGCCGCTTGTTAAGATATAAGAGTCATATAGAGTATTAACTTTGCAGAGTAGGAATCCTTTAATGTTGGGGTGCAACAGATATTAAAGTTATTCGACTTCCCAGCGAGAGCTACGCTTTGATCGGCGATGCGCGAAATATGGCTGCACCGACGGAACCGGTACCCGGTACCCGCTACGCCCGCAACTCTACGGTTTAATATTAGCTTTAACCCCTTTTCATATTGCACAATATGATTTCATGATGAGTCTCAGTAATATTAGTAGTTTATTTTAAACATGTATGTACAAGTATATCCTTATGGTAACCTAATTGTTGGACAGGCGTTTTTAAAACAAAAGGTGCATAAATTTATTATAATAAGCTTATTTGATGCACGAAGATAAATGTTCGAAATATACATTTAAAATATAATAACATACTAGCAGAAATAACGGATGATCGCGATTCAGACAAGGGTCGGGGGGCGCGGGTGCTGGGGGTTGCACAACAATAGACTTAGCTTTAGGGAGCCCAATAAAAACTTGACAAATGGCGTTTCATAATCGCGTCGCATACCGGGCCTCGTCACCGGCTTACCTTTTTGTCCTTCCCCTGGAAAATTTGTCCGTTATACCGATATTACATTCACCACGAATTAAACTTTGACGTGACCACAAGAGAGCTGCCAGCGCTACCAGATGTACTGGCAAGAGCAATCACTACCGCCTACTCATAGTATACGGGCTTTCAATTAATGCCGCCGCCATGCTATGCGGTTTATATTATCTCTCTAATCTCAATTTGCGCATCGTGCTTCGGATAATTGTTGTTAATCAGTATACATCCAATTTATGTCATCGATTAGCCTCGCTTCTCTAGACGTTTACAAATGTCATTGATTGAATTTGATTTAATTTTCACATTAAATGTACAATTGGACGTTTCGAGTACTCTTTAAAGTGCACATATGTATTAATAAATGTAACAAATACCATTAAATCAGAAGACCACATCACCTTATAATATAAAGCGCATAAGGTTAACTTTTATTCTCACATAAAGCTTCCGAGAGGTCGTAAAGAAAGTCGAGGGATTATTATTATTACCCACTACTTGTGAGCGAAGAATTTTCTGTAATAAGGGTTGGTATTAGCGTCACCAAAATATTGTGGTGTCACCGGTCCCGCGCCCCATAATGTTATTAAAAATAATTTCTCATCTTTATTACCCTCCGTAGCCGGAGCGGTCGCAATAAATGAATACGTTGTTGTAGTTATTTTCCTTAATCAAAGTTTTAATATTTTATAGTTGACCACAGAGTGTGTAGAATGAATATGGATTGTAAAATATTTTTATTTTGTCAATAATATAAAATATATTCCAAATAAAATAATAATTTATTTTTAATATTTCCAACATTTAGCGGAGTACGCTTATACATATTATAACTTAGTTAAAACACATGTTTTTTTTTTTATTTTCCGAGATACTGAGCTGAGCCTAATATATCGGGAATGAAAGTCAGATATGTCATCTGTGCGCTGATGACAATTTAAATTTAAAAATGAGTGTTCAACTCGCGCTTTTCTTTGTAATATGTTAACAAAGACATTTGCTGGCTTTGTAACGTAGCTGTGTTATTTATTACAGTAGTGGTGAAATTTTTTCAAAGCAATATAGGGTGATAAGACCTGAATAAAAACTTCACAGTACGTAGATATAAATATTGCACTTGTTATCAACAAATTGTAAAACTTTGTTTTTTTCTTTAATAATATTTCTATGACTTATGTATTCAAGCTATGATAATGTCGAATGGTTGTCAGATTCGGGGACGTGTGCAAATTTTCAGTTATCGATTTTTATAGTGATACTAATAAGCCTGAAAAAAACATTGTGAGAAGGTACAGAAAAAAAACAATATTTTAGGCGTAAAATCGAAATCTTTTGTTTAACGATTTGACGCGAGTGTAATACACATATATTTACCGCAGTTTTTAGAAAAGTAGTATGATAAAAATATGTATTTATTAAAATGCACTATGTACATCAAAACAATAGGTCTTTTCTCTATTAGCCTACTTTTGTAAATATAATAAATAATGATTTGAAATAAATCCTGTTTTATTTGACTTGCCTGAGAGGGAAGACTAATAATGATTTTTTTTTCATATTAAAATATTTTTTTATCAATTTAAATTTAAAAATAGTTACTCATTGGTTAATAAAACGGCATTTACGAATATGTAGTTAGTAACGTCCTTCATATTTTCAATAATTTCATTTTTAAGGCTTATACGCGCTAACTTATAAAGAACTTACCCTATAATTGTGTCACTAAATAAGTAATCGGTTTTTATTTTTAAATTAACATTTCCATTTCTTATCTTTATATGCCTGTTATATATTTTTTTTGTCAATTTTCTAATAATAATATTCTACAAGAATATTATATTTCATTTATTTATATTATATTTCGAATTTTGAATCGAACGAAAAAGTAGACGAAACATCAATTTGTGAGATTACAATGAAGTAGAAAAATATAATTACAATGAAGTAGAAAAACATCAAAAGAAAAAAACTGTAAACTGGTAGTTATTTATCCCTTTTATTTGCAAAACAAAAAAGAACAATAAATATTCAACAAAAAACAAAATAAATACTGTAATTAAAAATATAATGCATGCAACGAAAAAAGTGGACAGATAACACGATCAGTTATCACCGATCAATTCAATTTAACGAAAGTTAGGTACTATTTTTTGCATCTTAATTACCTAATAACCGCCAAAGTAACCACCACCCGAGATCCATATAATAGTATTAATTTACCGTTGGGTCTATGCGCACAGAAACTTTAAGGCTTTATAAAATAACGAACACCTGGCCCTACTCTTGTACTGGCTCTTTCTCTATTGTAAAAATCTTCAATAAAGATTACTGACCAATATACTGTCGACTGTCATTTTTCGAGGTTACTTCGCGGAAAATTTCGTTCGCAAGTACGGAACCTGTACGTCGATGCTTATAGTTTTTATGGCACTTGAGTCTGTAAGAAGTGTCGTTACAATTATAGTAATGTGCTATCGGCTAACGTCTTTAACATAGTACAAGCAAAACCGATCAAACTATCCCACTTCGGTGACTATTCGGGTTTGACCCATAGGTATATTCGTAAGTGTACAGTCAGTGATCTCTTCGATGGTAATCAAATCCATTTCAGGTCTTGAGTAAAATAAAAATTAAAGATCATCTCGAAGTTACAGATGTTTTATTCGTAGAGCCTGTGCTACTGTCTTCTACTAGGTAATCATTTTTATTTTCAGATGGTTGGATGGTTGCTTATACCAGTCTATATAATATGTCCTGGATCCGCCTGCGATCATGCGATTTTATTGTGTTCACTAGAAGTTAACCGTAACGTTTTTTTAGGATATTTAAGTCAAATACCGAGAATCAAATACGATGGTTCAGTGGGACAACGTCTGACTGTAAGTTCGACGATTGTGGGTTCGATCCCTAAACATAAAAAATTCACTGCTGCTTGACATTAGATTTTATCTTCCGGCACTGCTGTTTGGAAGATGCGTGAAACAAAAAAAAGATATTTACAAAAAAAATACTTCTGCTTATTATTTTGGATAGTGCTGAACTTAAAAAAACTGCTGCACCACAGGTTTTGCAGTCAAATGATACGCTTATTAAAGGAATTTGATAATATTCTCGGTATTTCATAATATTTATTATGTACATAATATTTTAATACGTACTGTTCCTTGGATTGCTTAAACAAAATTCTGTACCATAAAGTATGTATAATTTTATAGATGCTAGAGTCTAGTATTTTTAAAAGAAAATCTAATATCTTTTTTTAAATGTGAAACTTTGTATTTTTTAAAATCATAATTATATAAAATTTTTATTGTGCCACGCAACTTGTTCACTTTTATTTAAAAATTCGAATGTAGTAAAAAATTTTAACATTCGTATTTTCGAGATAAAAATTTAAGTGGAGCTGAAAAAAAATACATTTTTAAATAGTAGTACCGAAGTGCTTCGTGGAAATGCAATAAATTTTAAATGTGTTTGTTTTTTCTTCGCGCGAATGGGCGTGTCGTAAGCAAGACCGCCCAGAGACCACCACCCTGCAGTCATCGGTAGCTTTTCACGGTGTGAGCACGTATCGCGCGCTGTTCCGGCCGACTCCGCGTAGTTTTGTGTAGTGGTTGAAACGAGGTAAGTTTAAAATTTGGAACATTTATTGGCTAGAATAAAACGATTAGCAAAAAATATAAATAAAAAAAATCATTGTGTTTTTATATATATATATATATATATATTATATTAAACGTTTTTGCTCCATTTGTGTGACGTTCTAGATTTTATTAATAATTTAACTTTATTTTTTAAATACATTATTTGTAGATCCAAGTGCTGGTTACAAAGTAATAGTTTTTTGGTGGATGATATTTTCAGAAATCGCCAGTTTCGGGACAACTATGGACGTTAACCAATGTTAATACTAAATAAATGGTATGATTTCTAAAATAAATTAAGCGATGCGAATTAAAATTGTATACTTAATATTTCTCTCAAAAACTAGGTTAGTATAGAAATAAAAAAAATTAAACAATACCTATTTTTATACGTCCACCAAAAATTAAACAATACCTATCATTACGTCCACCAAAAATATCATTACAATTAACACAACAGGTTATGGTAATCTTTGAATAATTAAAAAGTTATGCTATATTAACTTATTTTTTCTTTTATTATAAAATTAAAAAGTTAGCCGACTGATCGATCCCTTTTACGTTATACTTTATAAGTTAAAAATAATTAAGAATCTCAAAGACTATCAAAGAGATAGAATTAGTGAAACAGATGTTTAAAAATTTTCTACATTGTTTTTGTACTTTTAATAAAAATTACAGTAAGAACAAAGACTAAAATTATATTTTATTTTATGATTTATTTTAAACGTTGTAAACTTATAATATACCTTATTAATATTAAAGAAAACGCTCACTAATATAACAATATTATGGGTTCTGATAACGCGATCGTTGTGAGTTCGATTCCTACTTGGAAGAAGAAGTTTCGTCACTCTGATAATAAAGTAAAGCGAGACGTCCGTAGCTAAAAGAAGGAATTTATAAAAAGTTTTATGTGTCACAATGTGCCAACTACCTACAATTGCCTTTTTTGTATATTATTTTTGCTGGTGTTGACTGCCGAAAAAAACTGCAGCACAGTTTTTTTGTCACATCTATCATATATAAAACATTTTCGATTAACGCGGCCGTATGTAAATATTAATGTTAAATCCTTCTATTATAATAAATATAATATATTTCATTATTATGATCTGAATAATAGGTACACCTGAAACTGTGTTTGTCCTAAACGTTATTTTTATCATAATGGCCAATAATTTAGATTTATCCTTGGTTAGCTTAAATAAAATGTAAGGTCATCAAGCAATATTCCTGAATGAGCTTATAAGTAAAGAGAGTTTTAAAGTTTACTCTTATGTAACAGTTCAATATATAACTGTAACTAATATGAGTAGTTATAGCTATAAGACATCTTATAAAGCAATATTCGTATTACAAAAAATGTTAGTACAAACTTGTGTGTATGTATTTTTTTCAGAAATGTCAAACGGATTTTAAGTAGTAAATAGTTATATACGTATCAATAATTTCAATTACTATGTTTTAATTTTCTTTACATCCAATTACTTTTACTTTAAAAATAGTTACTATAATCATCCAGCCTGATTTATTTATTTATGGAAAAAAGACAAGCCAAACGAGCGTAGTGCTGAACGTAGACCTCATTATACTCATATAGGTATTAAATTAGTAACTTGTAAAAATTACGAATGCTATTTCAACTAATTATATTTTTTTAAGAATCAGAAATTCTTAATTCCTCAATATAATACAAATAAGCAAACATAACCTCTTTGTATTTATTGTTTTTGTTAACTTAAAAAAAAAGCCTTGAGTATCTCTTCTTATTCGGCACTCCAAGTAATACTTACATTTTTTTTAAGTAGTTAATTAATCTTTTCATAATATACAAGTTAATATGGTAATAAATTAAAAAACACAACTCAACGGGTAGGTGAACTTTCCGTCGTAAGCTTACTCGAATAATTTGATAGTACATAACTTATATATGTAAGTCCCTATATTATGTTTAAAAAGGTTAATAGGGGAAAATTAAAGCACATGATTTGACTCCACATGTTTCTACATTCATATTACTGTTTATATACTAGACTTATACTATTAGATGGATATGTTTTGTTTAGAGGTACTTTTAACTCTTTCAGCCACACTTTTATACAGAGGACTGGGTTAGTTGGCTAACCACCGTGGCGGTCGGTATAAAATTTAATAAAAATAAATATAAAATCTTATTTAAAGACATAAGTTTTGGGATTCAACTGATCTAATTCTGGACGTTTCAAAAAGTTTCTACGACTAAATCATACCAAATAGCTGTGTGAGCGTGGCATTCTCATTTGGAGAATGATACGTTAAAATATTATATTTTTTGGTACATTATCTTTCCCGTATACTCATTTAATGAATGAGATTAAACTGAACTCTATGGCACAAGTAGCCTCTTAACTTAACCATATAGTAGTCATTTTATGTGCTAGCTTAAATTGCCAATGTTTTAATTAATCAAAGTAAATTTATCATCTAATCTTTCATCAGTAGTAGCGTGGTTCCACACAGCACACATTCTCACCACAGATGGTGAGAATGAAATATCTTTTAGAAGAAAATCTAGCACATCACATTCATTTAGCATACTGAAAAATAAATTCGGCATTTAGATTTCCAAAAATTCTGCAAAATTCTACTAAAACATTGATAAAAGTAAACATCTTCATTCTTCTTACTTAAACATTCATAAGAGTGTAGTATATCATCAATAAATATAGTGGAAATATATTTAAAATGTCCTCGAATAAGTGGTTAGTAAACTAACCACCCAACCTGAAAGAGTTGTTATTTTCAATTTCTTAATATTAACTATTACTAATTTTCAGCCTCCAGATTTTTCTGTAAATTTGCATAATAACTAACCTTTATATCAGATGTCAAGTCATTTAAAACTGGGTTAGATTTTAATGACTGAGTCATTTATAAAAAGAAATCAAAGAAATTTTAAATACTTTACAAGATTGACTTACTTGATTTATTGACCTATGCCCTCTAGGTTGTGCAGAGGGTCTCCAAAGTACGCCGCCTCGCCGCTTTCTTTGGGACAATTCGCCTCAGACCACGTTAGCCCAATTATTTTTAGATCCGCTGCCTCTAAACGCCTTCCAGTGTGTACTTAGGACACCATGTTACCTTTTCCCTTGTTGTGCCTATTCCAGGGCTTGTCTTGGAAAGTGATCGGGGGCTTTTCTTAGGGCATGCCCAATCGAAGCCTACGACATCTTATTTGAAGGCCTATTGGCGTCTTGGGGCAAAGATTCAACAGTTTCTCGTTGGAGATTTTATTAGGCCAGTAGATACTGAGTATCTATCTAAGACAACGGACGATGAAAACCTGGATGCGTTACGTGATATCTTTGTTGATCCTTAACATCTGGTGATATCTTTGTTGATTCCTTAACCTGTACAGCAACATAGAGCGAAATATTTTTAATTTCAGTCTCCGGGTAAGTTTAGTCGACTGTTACATGGGCCACAGTTGCGCAAAGGTCACCCGGGCTTGGCTATCCTAGATGTGATGTCTTTTTCTGTTCCACCAGTGTCCGAAAAGATGCTACCAAAGTGCATTCGCCCTTTAGGTTCCGAACCTAGTAACAGTGGTGTCGAGTTCCTTCCTTCAATACGTATTTCCTGGGTCTTTGGTGCGCTAATTTTCAAACTTTCCTTAAACGTCTCATGCTGTACATCATCCAGTTTGGCTTGCATATCGACGTACTTGTGACTGAACAAGCATAGGTCGTCAGCGCAGTCTAGGTTGTCCAAGTTATCGGTCGTCGTTTTTCGTTTTTTTTTTATCATGGCCTGATACACTATCGCGTGCCTAAATATTTTTTTTATACAAGTCAACATTCCCTATGTTGCTTCATAGATAAATAATAGTACAAAGGATTTGTTATTATTGGTAATTCAAGTTTGATATTGAAACCACACTGGACACAGTAATGCGTGTCAAAGCTTAAACACACAACGTTCGCGTTGCGGTCACATCTCTAACTTAATTAAGATCACAACCTGCGCCGTCTTAATTATATCTCGTAATTATGATTTTGTAGATAAAATATTATTGAGCGAGAACTATAGCTCACTAAATACTTAAAACACATATTTTTTATTATATATAATACCTAATACCTATATATTTTTATGTATTGTTAGTAATATTGAATATTGATGACTGTATCAAGTCACGTTTGATAACTATTTAGAGTTGAAAATATTTGCGTAAAAACAATGTTGCGGGATATTTTTTTTTTGTTTTTCAGTTTGCTTGTATTTTTGCGTTTGTATACGCACATCTCCTATACTACTGAACGGATTTGAAGACACACCTTATGTATAACTATAACCTTGACAAAAGTTGTTGAGGGTGATAAGCATTTTCCATTAATCCTATTAAAATTGAAGATTTGAAACATCTGATGAAGAATTATAAAAGTTCAGCTAAAATATAAAAGCGGTTCAGTTTAGTGATCAATTTTATTACATAAAAATAATATTTTAAAGTTGCGGCCATTGTGGCAGTTCCACAATACGGAAGAGTGTTTGGCTGCCATTGCGTTGATTGTGAATTCGATGTTCACTCAAGAAAGTAATTACATAAAAAAGATTTTTGTTTCTCTTTCAAGACGCAGTGACTCAAATTTGCATGGAAAGCTAATAACGGATTGTCTCGATACTACGTTCTGTTTGCTTAATTGCTGCAAGTTTTAATCACAATAAGCGACAAATGGAAGCAGCACGGCAAGGTCCTTAAAACCCACGCAAATAAAATTACGGGCGGCCAATGGCTTAAAATAAAGAAAACAAACAGTTATCACATACCGAAGGACCATTCAGAAGTAAACTCAAAATCTATCTTCTAAAAACATTTAAACAGCACTATAATTATAATATAAGGTCGATTTAGGAATAAAATATATCTACTCTTAGAAAAAAAATATTTAATTACATGCGCAGGCCGTTCCGCGGCTCTAAGCAATGATTCTTATCGAGGCTTATTGAAAAAGGGGCGCATTCCTATCACGCATAAATCAGGCCCAGCAGTATTTCTTTCAACCGCCATACGCTCCGTTTTATTGCCCACTTATTGGCCAATAGCAAGATAAGTTACAATGTTCGAAAAGTGCTAAAATTTTATTCGTTTCTTTATATAAAATTGTTACGATTTAATTTTCTATACTGGGAAATTACCGATCGAAATGGCACTGCTTCTATTCAGTCCGGACACCCCATTATGTTAAGATTATGTGGGTTCTCTCTTTCATCACCTTTATTTTCTTTAATTTTTCTGAACAGACATTTGTCTAATCAGACCTGAAAAATTTATATATTTAAATATAAACATCTGGCTTCACTTAATTCTTAAGCTTGTCATAGTCCGCATTCAAATCTTCAGGTAAGTAGAAGATAGAACACACACTCAATAATGGTAAATAATTTAAAAAAAAATTAGCGAATATTTTTTTAACTGCTTTAAATAGTAAATAATAGATTTCTTCACTCCAAGCAGTGAAATTTGTCTTATAAATCATAATCTAAAATAGGGAACTCAATTTTATTCCTTGGTAAGTTTTATTTTATTTTTAAATTAAACGTACTAAGGTAGGTAAATAAATTAAATATAAATATATCAAATAATATTATATAAATATGATACGTATCTTTGTAGGAACAAAAAAATAATTATTTATTTACCTTACGTACTGACATCAATAAGTTGATTAGCTATAGGTATTGTTCATTCAAGATTTCATAACAAGAGCCGGGCACCAGATTCCTTACCAAATTGATAAATGAACCCACACATTTATAAAGACAATTGTTTAAAATCTACCCTCGACTGCGTACTCAAGTTGAACTAGGACGCTCTTTTATCTGAAAATAGACAAACATATTATACGAGTGCACCAAATGTACCATTTCATAAAGTTTACGTTAGTAGTTGTATTTATTGCTTCGCCATACTATTCTTTTCTCGATTGTTTAGGTTTGCACGTAGCGCGCCGGTTGAAATGATAGCCTCACGTAACGAACACCAACTGTTCTAGCCGTTGCTTACAAAAGTACACCACCGCAGGCACAGCACTATGAAATAGAATTACCTAATAGCAATTGCTTCTTCTTGTTTAAGGAATACAATACGTAAATTGATTTTCTTTTGATAATAATTTTTGATATCGATATTTGTTTTGTATATAACTTTTTATATATTGAGGCCAGACGTGGTGCAGTGGCACGAAGTGTGACTATAAAACCGACTGGTTGTGAGTTCGATCCATACTTGAGGAGATGAAATATTTACTTAAATTTATATTTCCACTTCTTAGTTCTGGTGTCGAGACTAAGCGCGGCGTTGAGTTCTGCCACTCAACACGTAATGCCTCCAGAATTCGGCA
>DWAP01004150.1:0-11240 GCA_018230625.1 Heliconius eleuchia
TACGACACCACCAGTACCAGGATGATCCTATTCTAGGCCGGGATCACACGGCTAGAATCTACAGTATAAGTTTTATACGTAATTAGAATAATTAAACCGTCGTTTTCATATATTTTCTTCATAATGAATTTGCATACATCAGGCAGAGGGAACCTACTATTAAGATACTCCGTTCCCCAATTTCCGCGGAATTCTGGGGGCATTGCGCGCTTTGTCTCGAAACTAGAGCTAAATAGATAAGTGAAAATATAATTTTAAACAAATATTTTATTTACTCGAGTGGGGATCGAACTCACAACCGTCGCCCTTACAGTCACACTTTGTGCTCTGCACCACGACTGGCGTCACAGTTTTTTATTATGCTAAAATATATAGAATTTATATTTCAATTGATGTCATATAAAAAATGTTTTCCAAAAAGTACATTTTGGCTAAATATTTAAGGAGTACTAATAATTTACAAAATACAGCATTTTTAATGGTAACATTAATCAAAAATGGACAGCAAAGTTGTAGGTTATCGCGTAGCTAATGTATAGTTTCTTAACCTCAACGTGTGTGAATTGCTAGTATTTATCAGGCCCATTTGATAAGAAACCCGAAATATAAGTCCAGGTGTGGCTCGGAGTGATATCCGTGGCGTGTACCTATCGCGGACCGCGACCACTCCTTTTACATGAATAAATCCCTCTTATACTTTTTAATTGTTCATATTATTTATATTTTCAAGATTTATATAAATCCACTTTACCACCTCAATAGAGACCTCAAAAATAAGATTTTTTTGCAAATAAATATTATTTGTTGTCTAATGGTCGGTTGCTCGTGACTACAAATTCCTAGAATGATCTAATTAGATTTTTTTCTTTAATATTAATGTCTCCAATAACATGTTGGAACAAAATAATCCACTCGGGTTGATAGCAATTGTGATTCTCTTAACGCCATTCGTATAGAATACCTGGAGTAGGTGAACCCACATATTGAATGATAGGTATAGGTACCTAATTATTTCTGGAAGCTGTTGTAAAGCTAGAAGTATATATTGTCTGTAGAAACAGCAACAAAGTGAATGCAATTGAATAATAGATACTCTAATGATACCTATTCTTTTCAATATTTTTCTCACGGCAATATTACTCATTTTCCAGAAAAATCATTAGATACTCTACTTTTTTCATAATATGGATAAGTAAAAACATTTTTTTATTTGTCTTTTTAAAATTTTTAAGGTAAATATAGAGGCTGTATTATTTTACTAAAACACAGTACACGATGCCCTGTTCTACTTGTAGTAGAATACACAATGCATATCATCAATATTAGTCATTATTTTTTTTTATTCTCATCGACGTAGAACTTGGATCTCTCGTCGATCTCTCAACATGAACGGATGAATGCGGAAACCTTTCACAGTACAAAATTAAAAAAAACAATAAAGTCATTTCTATGTTTAACTTTTTTACTTAATATTCCATTCATTGAATCTTATAAACGAATTTCAGATGCAAATAAAATAAAATAAATAAATAAATTTCAGATGCAAATATATATTTTTTAAATTTTTGAGGCCGCCGTGGCGCAGCGGCACCAGCGTCTTTGTAGACGCCATAGTTGTAGGGTGCATTTCGATTTCTGCTAGAAAGAATGAATTATTTAGTATTTTCATTTCCTCGTATTAGTAAAAACCAAGAACGACGTTGAGTCCCTCCACTCAACACACAATGCTTCGAAATTTCGGTCGAAAATGGGGAACGGATTGTCTTAACACTAGGCCTGCCCTGCTTACGATGCTGTATGCGAAGGTTAAATTGTAATTGCTTGCGTGTTTTATGTACTGATGTGCAAAAATGCACTCAAATTATGTTCGGCCTCTTTTAGATGAACCCACATTTTTTTATATTAACTGCCGATCTCTAAACTCTACATTTATTATTTAGAATATTTGCTAGCATCTAAACTGAAAAAAAAATTATAAATATTTGACATCACTCTTGAAATGTAATGTTCTGTTTTCACACAGAAATAAAGTCTCCTCTAAATAAGTACACTGTTAGCGCACAAGGATCATTTTCATACAAGACAATATGCCGTTTTTCTTAGTTTATAAACTGAATATGAATGATTGCGCAGCGGCGGCGACGGGCAGAGGGCATGACACAGCACGCGTTACGACATCACCTGCCGAACATCGCAAGACCATTGCGAGTCCTCAGAAACATTAATGAATATCTAATTATAAGAATATACTATCGAGGCCAGTCGCGGTGCAGGGGCACACGCGTGTGACTGCAAAAACGACAGATTGTGGATTCGATTCCCACATGAAGAATTTAAATATTTAGTAATTTTAATTTCCTCGCTCTGGTAACGAGGCAAAGCACGGCGTTGAGTTCCACCATTCAACAGACAATGCCTCTAGAAATAGACGCAAAGTAGGGAATGGCGTGTCTTAACACTATGTTCTCGCTACTATACGCAGGATACTGTGGAAACTTAAAAAAACACAATATTCCGTGTACAATTCAATTATATATGACAAGGCTAGAGAGATTAGGCGTGTCATAATTCCAATTGACAATAATTCTGTTGACAAACAAATCTGTACATCAGATAAAATAACAACGATTGACGAATGATATTCCTGGAAGTAAATTGGATGTCAGAGGTAATTTTCCCGTTTTTCCATTTTTACCAAATTACTAAATACAGCTTAATTTCAATTATATATCATATATTTTTCTGTTGTACTAACGTTTAACGCTTACGTAATTTAGTTTTACAATAGATTTCGTTTAAGAATTAGTATTCTTAAAAAGTTATTTAATTTCTCATGAGAATATATTTAATTCAATTTTTTTTTACAAAATTCACACATGCATATTAAATAGATTTTCACGTAAAACCTCCTTTTGTGAATTTTATAGAAAGTTTTATTTTTTCTCATATAGAATTTAAATACTATTTATTGTAGAAAATAAATATTTTACTACTTATATCTATAAAAAGTATTAACTACTGATTTTTAATATTAAATAGACCACGGCTGGGTGGGACACGCTTGTAGGTCCATTGACTTAAGTTTTCTGAGAGCGAGTTGGGGTGTTATCTTAACAACAAACGTCACGCAAGTTTTATTCGAGTGTCAAGTAGGCCTAACTGGTCGGCCACGCCAACAAAGTTTTAGATACGCTTAAGCCGCATATTAACCGCCGCATTATTTAAGCCGCATATTAACCAAAAAACTTTACATATTAACCAAAAAATTAGCAGCAAATTTCACAAAATACTTTAATATATTACACCGTTTGAACTCAAACATGACCTCTCGAAGCCGGAACCTTGAAACATTTGATAAACATAAGATGAAAATCGATACGACAAAGTTGCGAGTCAACTTTGCAATCTAGTGAAACGAGCGCCACACACGCCTCTGAACTCTGGCTTAACTTTAACCCACATAACAAAGTTCAATGTAAACACAATACGGTGGAAGTTTTCGAAGTTCCAGTTCACGGCCGCGACCGGCGCCGCCCGCCCTCCGCCCTCGCCCGCCGCCGCCCGCCCACGCGCCACGCGGCCCGCTCGCGCCCCCCGCCCGCCGCGCACCCCCGCTCACACCCGTGCTGCCTCCCTCGACGCCGCCCAGCGTCTCCGATTGTTGCTCCAACTTCTTTCTTCAAGGCAAATATTGCTTTCACTTACCAATGCCGTTACGTGATAATCATAAAGGACACTCTATTACAAAAAGTGAAAGAATAATTTATTATCAGATCTCTAATTCTTGTAAGATACATATGTATATGTATCTATTATGTAAACAGATTTTTGTAAGATATAAAATAAGTATACAAATTATACATATCGTCAACATACCATGTTATGTGCAGGATACAGTATGAAGCTAAAAAATATATTTTATCTTTAACCAACACTATATTAGCTTGGAATCTTCTTTATTTTTCTAAAATGAACATTGCGTTGTTGGTTTCGAATCGACCTCAAATATAACGACAAACATATAAATCCACCTGTCTATAAACGCCAAGTGCTCCAGAAAGCACACGCCGCGTGTCTTATCAAATGACACCGTTTGATACGCGCCTTTTGCACCTTATCTGCCATGTCGAAATTCTTCCACGTACTATCACGCTTGTACCTATTATTATTTTAATAAATCTTTATACACGTATGTCTTATCATATTGCGACTATTTCGATTAGTTTTGATATTTTATTGAAAATGCAATTAATTTTCATAAGATTCATTAAGTATCCATGATTTAAAAATGATCGGGTGGTCTAAATTTATTGAAATCGGCGTTCATCACTATTTTAGATCTCTATGAGGCCATACCACATGGAGATCTCTCGCTGGCGTGTCAACTTTTAAAGGTAGTGCAAGTCATATAAATAATACTTTTTAATGTTTTGATAAGAATATCTATTATAAATTACAAAGGACATATTGAAATTATCATTGTAATTATGGAGTTTTGTTTAAATCGAGAACAGCCATTAAATATACTTGTCGTTGTGCATTATTGAGGGATTTTTAAACCAACAGCACGCGGTGCGTGTCGATTGTGAACAATTACATTTACAAGTTAAACTCGTAGTGTACTTGCAGATGAAAATAGTGAAATTATCTATTGCCAACGAGATATAACGTAATAAACTTATATCTCCATTGTAAACAAGGAGGCACCGTGATGGAGCAGTCGCTAATAGATAGCGTTGCGGCGTGGTCGAAGCGCCGGCCGGAGCGCTAGCCGCCAGCGGAGCCCTACGCGCAGTGACGCGGCGTCCTCGGCACCTCTTATCACCGATGCCCTGCCGATTGGTGGAGTGAAGTGTTTGCGATACCGATACGAGCCACGGGGACCAATCGATTCCCGTCGTATGAAATCTTATCACGATCATGGTGGACATTCATACCTTTTGTCAGTTACCTGATATCGTATCGAAAGATATCATCGAGTGTATAAATATGGGACCATCGATCGATCGAGTCTCTATCGAAGTTTGCGCTGTGATTAAGATTGACTACTCGTGTGGACTCAGGAAGTCAGGACTCATGGTAACTAAGGGTACTCAGTATCCGTCTATTACAAATGTTTAGTGATTTCTATTTTTCCAATTTCAAGTAGTCCTTATCTCGACGGCTCACGTGACCGCATTGTATTTATGGATCAGTGCTTAAATTTGTTAAATTTAAATATTTTTTCTGACAATTTGCACGTCCTAGTGTTCGATGGAGACGTATCAAACAGTGTCACTATAATTATAAGCAATGATTACGTAACACCATATGGTGGTCCAATGGCACATGTGTTTGCAGATCCCATGAGGCCGGCCGTTATTCATATCACATGGAAACTATTTATCCTCATTTAATTCTGTCCAATAAGCGTTGAATACATTCGGAACAGAGCGACGTCGGCTTGCTGACGCGAGGGGAAAAGCAGTGCTCTTATCAGAGAACGTCAGCCGCACCTTTTCGTGTGATAGCGCGCCGAGTGGCTCCGCAACGGGCGCGCGCTGCGATTGTCACACAGAGCAACCGCACTTCTATCTCGAATATTGCTAATAATTTCAATTTATATTTCAGAAACTGCAGGACGACGGCACTTCTAGTTAGGCTTCACGTCTGAGTTGGACAGGGGATCATGACAGTTTAAAGACACTTGCTGCCAGATCTATCTTTCCAGCTCACGCGTGGAACCTCCAACTGCTCGAGGGCGTTGCTCGCGGCCACCGCGAAGTGTGCAATCTCCGCGTCTTGAAAATATATTAAGCGTTGAGGATTAAGTGGAGGTGTGATCTCTTCACTTTTTAATTTTAAAGTGAGATTCAACTCCTCCAACTTAATCCGAGCCGCAAGTACTACTAACGTGGAGAGCATTGTTGTTTGCACGCCCTTAGTTATTTTTTATTACTTTATTTATACTTATATGTTATAATATCTATTTGTTTTTTTATAATGTATTGAAATATGATGTATTGCATTAGTATAAAATGGATGACAAATAAAAAACATAATATATATTGTGTTTTTATTTTCCTTATAGTGTCTAAGGAGAGAAATAATAATAGTAACAAACACTAGCTATATATCGCAACGAGTACAATATTACACATATAATCAGTAGTCGCGCGGCGCAAGTTGAACGCTCCCGCCATCGAGACGTGGCGGCGCTGCGAGCGCTGCGGGCGGCGCGCGCAAGGGTATTATGAGAGACCGGCGGCGCCCGACCGACGCGAAGTTGTGCGCAAATCACTAGAAAAAAATCACAACACCGAACAAAAAAATGGCCAAAAAAATGTTGGTAACACCGGTACGCTAAAAAAGCTCGCAAACTTCACGCACGTAACCTGCGCTGGACATCGACTCTTCCCTATCTAACTCTGGGAAAATGTATATTGATTTTTCAAAGAAAAGTCAACCGATGTAACAAAACATCGCTCGCGGAGTGTTTGTACGCGCATCAGAGTGCCGCGGTGGATGTGTATGTGCGCCCTCGGCATGGAGCGACGGGGGCCCTCGGCGCGCGCCCACTGAGCGCTGCCCCGAGCTGCCCGAGCCCGGGCGCCATGGACGCCGCCGTCACCGCCAGGCCGTGAGTATTGCGACAGCGCGGCGCCCGAGCGTGACGCCCGCGCCCGTGCCCTTTGTGCGCGGAGCCCGAGCGCGTGCACGGTGCAGCACGGTGCAGCACGTAGGTAGGTAGAGGGGCGCGCGGCGTACGTCGCACAGTGCACAGTCGCTCGCCTGCTGCGGACAAAGCGCTCGCCCGCACTCCGCACGCCCGCTCTTTGTGAGCTCGCAGCGCCCCGGGCCACGGCACGATCGACCGAGGCCTCGTCCGTGCCTGCCGCCGTGCACCGCGACTCGCGAATCCGCCGTCTTACCGTCGATCGAAATGTGCATTTTGAGGTTAGGTCGTGATTTGAGCCATAAGTGAGTGTCGAGAGTGTAGTGGATGAAATGTTAACGCGCCCGAACGTTCCGAGAGTATCGATTGGCCACTAGGAGCAGAGTGTGACAAACAAAATGTGTTCCGTGCGTCGTGACTCCCCTGTCAAGGAGACCTAGCCGTCTTAGGCGACCGAGGCGACCTAGGCGCGCCGTGTCGCGTATGAGACGTTAGATGCAGCAATTTCAAGCCAATTGGTAAATAAATAGTAGCTAGTGGTAGAAATGCAATCACAGTGTATTGTAGTGAGACCCTCCAAGTGATGTTCACTCATTAAAAACCAACACTGACTTGTGAACACTATAACATAAAATCTATACTTTATTTCAATTTGTCTGTTTGCATACTTGCCATTTACATCTGTTCATGCAAGTTTCATTCATAAAATGAAACATAAACATATCATAAACATATCACTCACATTGGCTAATCAATGTATATAAATAATGGAAGCCCCTGTACTATGAATATGGTTTTTTACTCAAAAGAATTTTCATTAATCACCTGAACTGCCACTCACCTGATATTATACTAAACAACTTTTATTATCATTTCAGTACAATTAATGATTATTCATGGAGAATTTTAAGTATGTGTTAAATATTCATTATTTTATATACTATTCATTTGAATTTTTATCAAAACCATAAATAAGATAAAGTTTGTTATTTGTTTGTTATAAAAACAAAATGTTAGAATTTTTTTTTGTAATTTGCTGACCTCAAATATAAGCTATTAGACATCCTAAATTATTATAACCACAAATCTTTTACTAACATAACCTTAATCAGAACTTAGCAACATTTGATTTACTTTCATTTGGACTTCATCAAAGATTACATCTTATAAATACCAAACACTTAATGGATCACCAATATACAAAAAAAAGTATATTACAAAATATAAACAATCTCAACTTTGAAGCTTATAAAATTATGAAATTAATTCAATTTACCAATCATAATATGCAATGTCCTTGAGTCATAAAAACCATATGTTTACATTAACAACCACAACACCCTCTTAACAACCGATGTGACATTAAATAACTATTTATGTTAATCATTTAAAATAATCATAATTTAATTAACTGCTAAGTAATCAATAAAAAAATTAATGCAATTATTTTGAATTGTTTGAGTGACACAGATTCACTTTTCTGATTGTCTGCCTTGTAGCTGTGTTTATAAATAAATAATTATTAGAAATTTTATCCTTAATTTGAATTTTAAAATTGAGCACATGTTCTTGTATTTTAGAAAATATGAATTTGACATAGTGGGACTCAAACCCACACCTCTAGGAAGTGGAGTTTAAAAATGTTTAATGAAATGAGTATGTTTATTCTCTTAGCAGATTTACTTAATCAGAATATGGTTAACAAGATTTGATACAGTTTTTATTATTTAACAGTTTTGTCTTGAGGTTAAGCTACCCCAGTGCTATTTCACTCTGTACTTTGTTGGTTATGTGCTAGGTATAGCACAAAGAGCAAGTATGCAAGCTATAATTAAATACTTCAAATGCTTTACGAGCAAAGGCCTAGTCTTGTAGAGACAAGGTACCCGTCATCTACAAATTATTAAGATACTATCTCATGGCAATGTAGTGCAATGAATCATTGTTATAGGTTCAATTCCCATTTGGGATAAACACAATCACAGTTCCTCGCTCTGGTAATGCCACAACTATAAAAATGTAAACCATAATCAATAATTTGCTAATTTAAAAAGTAAATAGTATTTGGAATCTTCCCAACAATGACAGGACATATTTCAGGAAACTATTTATTTTGGAAACATATTTCAGAAAATGTATAAAAATTTATGCATAGCAGAACTCAAACCCATGTCTTTTGTAAACTGTCCAAGCAATCTGACCACTGAGCCATACAGTCTTATATATACATTCTTTTAGCAACATTAAATTTCTTCTATGCTTCTTACAAGTTATTTTCATAGTAAGCATCCTTAGAGATATTTTTCAAATTTCTGTAACTTTAAGAGTGTGATCCTAAGAACGGAAATGCTGATGCTAGATTGAATTTGAACTTGTTACTATCATGTAGTGGTGAGGTAATGTCATAGTATTCATTTGAAAGTAATTAGTTGAACCACACATAATATATACTGGTAGATATTACTCATAGCGAGATAGTAGCATGGTGTTAGCTACACCGACCTACCTACTCTTTGTGACTCATCACAGTTGACAATGTCCTTACCTACCATGTACCATGGAGCTGTTTTGTGGTAAATTATATGATTTAATTATATTTAATTAAGATGAAATTGATATTATCATGTATTTATTTCTAATTAAACATACAAAGCAAAACTAACACATTTTTAATTAACTAAATATATTTTTGAGAAAGGTTGTAGAGATTGTGGTATTCATATTCAAAATGTGAATCATAACAAAAATTTTCTAAATCAACTTAAAATATATTTGATAACAATAATGTTTAGGATAAAAATGATTCCAACCCAATAATTATTTATCTATTAAATCATCACAATGCAATGATACAACCAATAATACTCAAAATGTTCAGAGAACATTACTCTTACTCTCACTTAACCGAGGTCACTAAAATTTAAATGTAAAACTTAAAATTATCCCATTAAGTAAAATCTTGAGCGGCACTCATTATGTAAATTTGTTACAGTGTTGCTCATTTGTTCATGAGTTAAAGCCTACTTGTTTGTAATAACAATACACTACACGGTTTCTCCTTTACACTTGGTTTTACATAACCCAGAGTTTTGACACTAGACATATACTGTAATGGATTTATGTATATAGTTTTCAAATACATGCAAAAAAATTAGGGAACTTGAAATATATCCACAAACAATTTTACAAATGTAATAAAACCAAATTAAACCATAAATAGCAATTGTTTTGTAAATTATATAACACATATATTCTTTTTCAAATACATCTTAAAAAAGTAAGTAGTTAGATACAGTTCCTATAAACATTATAAAAAAAAGATTTAACTCCATTCAAAATTAGGACAAATTAATACTATCACAAAAGTAATTTACAAATCTTATTAAGCATCTTCAGAAGGTTTTAGAGCTATAACATTCTTAGAGCCAATTATTGTTATGTATAACAAAAAAAATGTCATGTTATACAGCCCTAATGCAATGTTCTGGTGTTCTGAGCTCTGACTACCACTTGCAATGAAATGTGAGCTATAATTTAGAGAATTATATAATTGATTATTCCTTAATGTGTGCAAAAAATGTTCAAGAATGTCTCATAAAAACTTATAAAGTAACTCAAAGTGGACGTTGTTATGCCCTTTTTCATACAACAAATTACATAAAAACTCTGCCTTAGTGAATTAAGCTGCTATTTTAATTAGCAATAATCCACGTGTGTTGAGTGTTAACTATGGGAGAATATTTTATTTACAAATAAGCTTCATGGTTTAAGTCAAATAAAGCAAAATATAAACAAGTTTAAGTTTTTGAACATTTGTCTGTTTGTACAGATATTTATAATTTGTTCAAATGAGTATTACTAAACGAAAATATTGTTGATTCAAATCCCAGACGGGAAAATACATATTTCTCTTTTATTACATATCTAAATTCTGAATACAGTGATAAGTGAAGAAATGAAACGATAAAACTAATGTATCCCTTATAATATGTGCAATTGTTTAAATCATTTTACAGTAGTTCGTAAATTGCGTGTGTACTGTATTTGACCGTGGACGAAAATCCTTTCTAAATAGTTTAATTGAAAATGTTTAAAAATCGTTAAACTGAAGATTTTATTATGATAACTCTCTTATCACTAACTTGCTTCTGATTATTTCACAAAGGGAAAATCTGAATATTATGTTTAGATCATTTTTTATGTTTATGTAGAGATACCTTTATTTGTAGATTAAGTAATTTCGATTTTGAGTATGGTTTATGTAATGCGGGACTGGTAACATGTCATGATAAGTCTTTAGTTTTCTTTTGTTTTCTTCTTATTTTATATATAGTATGTGCTGCTAGTATGGGCTGTCAGAAGGAAGAAATACATTGTATAATATTATAAACATTCCTCCATTGAAGCCAAAATCAAGTCGTTCCGTCGGACACGTAACTTTGCCAGGATTAAGATATGTGTGAGTTGTCCTGTGAAACATTGCATTCCTGCAAAACGTCTTTCTAATTTTTCGTGATGGCTGACATAATTTCATGATATATATATATATATATATATATATATATATATATATATATATATATAT
>DWAP01004151.1:0-11238 GCA_018230625.1 Heliconius eleuchia
AGGTGACCCGCACGCTCGTTTGCCGTGTCTTTTCCATAAAAAAAATATATATATACCAAGGTGGGCAGAGAGAAGTCTAGTGTTAAGACACTCCCATTCATAAGTTTTAATTTAAGTCTAATTTAAAATAACCCACTATCTAAATCTATTAATTTCAACATCACAAGATTTAGCTATCAGTATTATTAGAACTCATTTTTTAATTTTCAGGATTTCACCTTCCACCTTCCTTCATTTGCTTATACATTATAAAAAGACAGTCCGCTATCTCGTTACGTCTCGATACTAGCTGATAATCCGTTATTTATGTCGGTAATTTTTCAAACGGGCCCAGCACGCGACTAAGTGTCTCCCAACAACAACACAACACCGACAAATGGTGGACCATCCACCTTTTGTTATTCTTACGGTTGTGTTTTGATATCATTACAAAATTCTCGGGTTATACGACAAGGAGAAATATGGGCCCTAATACTTAGATTAGAGATCCGTACGGCTCTTATGTAGAAAGCGTCGTTTAAAATTTCAAATAGCTAATGAGTAATGGGCCGAACGATCGGCCATTGATAGCCCGCGCCGCACCAATACGTCTTTTTCCCTAAATCCGAAACACGGTTGGTTAATTCCAAACAAATTTCCAAAGAACAATCAATTTCAATAGAAAGTCTGTAATCGTAAACAGAATAGCCCACCTAGCGGCGCATATTTAAATCATTATTAGTGACGAAACCGGACACGGAAGACAGTAGAACAGTACCAGATCGCGTAATTAAATTTATCGAAAAAGATAAAATTCTTTGGAAATATACTAAGCATTTGTATAATAAAGCGGTTGAGAGGCGCGTGCCGTTGCATTCCTGGCCGGCACCCGCGCGACTTAAGTAATTATCAACTTATTGAGCGTCACCAGAGATTTATGTCAGGGTTGGCCACAGGTAAAAACGTTTCGTTACACTCGTCAACGGGACTAACGAGGTAAACATTAATTGGTTTTGGAGACAATAAACAAGAATTAGACGATTCAGAGGTTCTATCGGTTGATTTACGGCAAGTTCTACCAACTAAATTTGATTCACGCTGCATCCCGCATACAGCAATGTAGAGGAGCCTAGTGTTACGACACTCCGTAAGATACTTTCCGCTTTCGAGGCATGGTTGAGTGGCGGAACTCAACGCCGGGCTTTTAGTTTGGTGCCAGAGCGAAGAAATGGAAATATTAATAACTAATAGCTCATTCCGTCAAGTGGGGATTGAATTCACAACCATCGCGTTACAGTCACACCCTAGTGCCACTGCGCCAAAACGACTTCAAGAAGCTTCTCCCAACCAGCTGATGAGCTAGAAGTTAGATAGCACACAGAACTATGATAGTTGCAATTTAAAATGATATCACAATGAAAATCGTGCAATAATCTCGATGTAAAATAAAGGCAGCATGCAACGAGTCAGTGACCACAGCAACGTATGAGAAGCGGGCCCCGCGATAATCATAATACGCTTGCAGATATGTGATTAGCTGCGGGGTCACGGAGCGGTCGGCGCTAGACTGAGAGGCCACCGTCCCGCTCCCACCTTTAAAACCCGCAACCAATAGTAACCAATAGTAGCGTCTTCAAGCACAGGCCACAGACAAACGACCGCAGGGCGCCTAAACCGCTATAGTAAACTGTGACCTCACGAAATTCTCCGCACGATACTGGCATGATACTAGCGAGGATGATTCACCCAATAACGGACGCGCGGCAGTGCGCAGACACTGGCCTGGCTGCGCCTGCGCATCATACACCTTTTAATTTCCAATACATCATAATTTGTATATAAATTATCGTTTTCACGGCACTATCTTCTTAGATTAGGTAAATTTTTGGGTGTAACTCGTAAATAGCCAATTTAGTGGCCGTTTGGAGACATCAGCCTTAATATATGTGTTTGATATGTAAACTTAATTCGATACCTATGTATTCTATTGCGCTTTAAGCTGGGCGAACTTTCAAATCACGGTACCACACCATCCCAAAAGATGAGCTTAAAATGTAAAGTGAAACTATAAGGCTGTATACAAATATAATTTATAGTAGGGCATGGTACAGAGGGCACGACCAGATGAACAGGTTTGTTGAGACTACTAACGTAGTAACCAATATACATACAAACTGTGCATTACCCGTACAAGTATTCGAGATTATATAGCTGGTCTTTCATAGCTGGGGCCTGAGAAAATTTCTCCACCAGGATATTTTATCGTAAAAATTAACCTATGCCGTCGTTGAATCGAATTAAAAACGTTAAATCGCTTAATAATCGAATGGAATTAGCATCGGAATCAAATCGTTACTTGAATATTAATTATATTATAACTGTACTAATAATATGTGAAAGTTAGTATATTTCAATATTTGTTTGTTTTTTATTTAAGCAACTCAACAGCTAGGTTTTACATTAATAAATTTTAGATTAAATAAATATGTTTTATTAATATTGACTTGTGTCTTATAGAATGCTATTAAAATTATATTAAAACATATTATAATCTATATCTTTTGAGATTCAGTTAAAAATATATATAATTTGAAGTTTATACATCAATAAAAAAATAATAACAAGTTAATTCAGAGACAATAACAACAAAATATGCAATAAAACCTAATCAACAATAATCAAATGGACGAAGAAATTTGAGAACATCACACGTCGTGAATGTATTAGAGGCCGTGAGTTGAGAGCCGGGGCCGCTCTAATAAATCACCTCTTTAGTTCGTTAGGCGCACGCCGACCGCGCCGCGGGGGTCCGCCTTCGATTCCCGCCGCGGCAAGTGGATATTTTGACGTACTATATGGTGCTTCAAGGTGTTTGTTGATGAATGATATTTTGTCATACGCTTTTGACATTGCTATTTTAGTTTACACGTTGTTGAAAATAAATATCGTTGGTTCATAGTATAAACCTGGTAAATCCGTTTATTGTTATGTGCTGTAATGTATTGTTCACAAATGAGTTATAAATACAAAAACGACATTTATTTTATTTCATATATTAGAAAGAACACTTTATAACTTCATCAGTTGAACTGATGAAGTTATAAATATCTTTTGGTACGTATACTCTTAGGTTTTTATTCCCTCGCACCACTCAATTTCTTTTTTTAATTTAAATGCGTGTTGATTGGCGTAACTCAACGTCGTGCTTTGCCTTGCTACTAGCGTTTATAGTCAAATGCAGTGCCGTATATTTTATTTTTCCCAATATTTAAAGCAGAAATATCCAATTCATTTATATAATACATAAAAAAAGATTATAATCTACCATATCGTATGAATTTATCGATATCAATATTTACAATATAATAAAGTTATTATAGCATATAAAATCAAAAAGGTCCTAATAGAAACGAATTAGACATCCGCATACCGAGGCAACAGGTTTTGTGCAACCTCTATGCAGCATCTTGAGAATGCCTTTAGATGTTCTATACAACGTTTGTTACTTTAATTAACATCCTAAAATGATTACTATTTAACCTCATTTATAAAATCATAAAAAATATTCGTTTAAACGGTTTTTTTTGGTAAAACATTTGCTAAGTACTTAATAAACATATATAATCAGCTTCACGCTGTATCCCGCACACAGCAGGGTAGGGAGAGGGACCCTAGTGTTAAGGCACTCCGTTCCCCACTTTCTGCCTAATTCTGAAGGCATTGCGTGTTGAGTGCCAGAACTCAACGCCGCGCTTAGCATCGACACCAGAGCGAAGAAATCGAAATATAAGTTTAAGCAAATATTTCAACTCCTCGAGTGGGGATCGAACCCACAACCAGTAGGTTTAACTTCGGGCCGCTGCACCACGACTGACCTCATATATATTTAATCACAATTATATAATAAATAGAAATTCATTATATTATTGTTATTATTACAATAAACGAATTTAAGAAGTTAAAACTTACTCAAATTGATACAACAAAACACTAGACAACATTTAAAAAAAGAATGTCAATTCGTCTCAATTTCCCTATCTAAAAAAAACACAAATATTAACCAAATCGGCTGATTTTATATCCATAATCTCCATCTAAGAGATGAAGGCGTCCGTCAAATTTTAAAAGTTAATTATCGAATACGTATCGCGCCGGGGCCGGTGTATGGTCCATACATCATCCCTACAAGAATAAATCACGAAGTGATTGATAGTGGTGTATATCTCACGCTCGTTTGCTAGCCTCCTTTTTTAATCCAACACAAATGATTTTACACTTTTCGTTTACGTTTTCTGATGGCATTTCGCTTTGGATTTTACGAGGTGCCAGAATGGGATTCCGTTGGGCTTTGGTGCTTTAACGGCTGATGGAGAAGATGTTGTTTTGCTTATCTTTTTTATTAGTTGTAAAGTTTTGGAACTGTGCAAGTGGTGTTGTTTTATTTTATTTTATTTCAATTCAATAGTAATTTTCAATTTTAAAATAACGACAACGATACATCCACCAAACCCCAAAGAAATCATTAGCATAAAACATTGATTGAACTAAGATTTACAATAAAAAATTGTATTTATATGTAGGACTACGCTACGTTTTTTATTACAGACATTAAGAAACCAATACCGATACATATTACCTTAATTAAGCTATAATGTTACAAGAAAGTCTAAACTTTTGGTAATAATTGTCAATTTAAACTGTTAAACCGCAGCGTATCAAAATAATAACTTAGTAACCCAACACTTATTGGGCCTTCTCTTTAAATTCACTGTTTACGGCAGGAAACTATCGGGTTTCTAACAGTTTACAGTACAACAAGGGTAAAAGGTAAACCTATACGAATACTAGAGTTGTCTATTGTTGTCTGTCCCCAAATTCACATGCAAATCTTCGAGCAGAAAGTGCGGAAATATAATTAGCTTACGTCGCCCGGAACCAGTATCGACAGGTTCCAAGGGTCAGACGCTTTGACCGTAGAGTCCAAACCGGTCTAATATTTTCTTCGTTTTTAATTAATGTTTTTGCTTCGGTGTAACTCTTGACCGATGTCCAGTAAGGGTGTGCTGGTGAAGGTTAGGGGGTTTTTCGCGATCCGTGGGAACGCGTCGGCACGTAGCCGATCGTATCTTAATGTCGGCCACGGATAGTAAGTCACCGTTTTCCCAGAATATGTACCATTACGAGCGGCCCTGGAGCGTATGAAGCATGTCACAGTTATTATGCTCACAAGAAATGATAATATCTTTGGACTGACGCAGCAAAAGGCATACCGACGAGATCTAGTTACTTTTGATTTTTAGGATGATTAGGTCTAAAATAATTATTTTAGTAAAGCGTTAACTAGTGGTCAGTTTTAGTGGTTAATTCTCTCACGGTTAATGTTAGCTCGCCGGTCTACTACCGTCTAACACAAACGCCTAAACTTACGGTCAGTTGACCAACAATGACCACACCTGGCTCAAGACGCAAATTGACACCCTCCTCAAAATGCAACGTTTATCCTTTTGACGTATCCTTTGTACTGAATAGGCGTAAGGAAGGCGTTTACCATTGAAAAAATAATAACTCAAGCAAACATTGCCATAATTTGCCCCTGGGAATGGCTTAGGATGTATGATGTTTTTGACAACTAGTGCCCTTTAAAGAAAGTATTGTTCGTGGTTACTGTTATACGAATGATGGATTTTGGGCTAGAACAAATTGAATTAAACGGCGGTATCGAAACATAGAGATAGAGAACAATAGAAGCTCGTTGGATTTACGGAAAATAATAATTTTTAATATTTTTTTTTGAAATTAAAGTACACTATACATGGTGGTGAATGGCATTAATGACATTCCACATAGAAGTTTATGTTTAGCATCCTTAAAATGCTGTTCAACTTGTCTACCCCTAAAGGCACACATTATTATTAATACGAATATCGTAAAAATCCTTAAAAATATATATATTTTTTGACATACTTTTATAATTTTTTTCCTACATTCCTCCTATTATATTTCTGATGTGACCAGTATCTATGCATTATATTAATTGACCTCATTAATTACATCCCCTTCGTAAAATTACGATTGCAAAAATCTTTTCAAATGACCGGTCCAGCACAAAAACTTATTAGGGCAAACCAACAATGGAGTAAGAGATTGATGCCTTCCAAAACAAAAGGTACACGTCACAATGCAAGAATAGGGAAGCTTTCAATTTTTGCATACATTAATTCACCAGTTTTGATGGAACTAACCTAATAGTAAAAACATAAAAAGCTATTACATTTTTTAATTACAGCTATTACATTACATTACATAAAGCACATAGCTCGATTGGCAGAGGGAACCTGGGAACCTAGTATTAGGATACTCTGTTTCCGTTTTGACATTTTCATTTCCCACTTTCTGATGGATTCTGGGGGCATTGAGTGTTGAGTGGCGAAACTCAACGCCGTGCTTTAGTTGACCCTAAATGTGTTAATATTTCAAACGATCAATATCTTAGAAGTAAAAATCACTCAACTCTAGACAATACTTTTGTCTAACACTTTTAAATAGACGAATGTGAAAGATAATAAACTTAAAACGTGTTACAATGACCAATGAATACAAAAACATATCTGTAACAGATCGACAAATCAAAGGCGGTGGTAGCACCTTCAATCCCTTTGAACCATTTAGAGAACAATATTATATAGGAGATGAGAAAAAAAAACTATAAACGCAGGCAATCTCAGACCTTCAATACAGATTATATAACGACAAAAGAGACACGCTTTTTTAACTGTTAATCTCGAATAAAAAGCACACCTTTTGCACTTTTCTATTGTTTGTTGACAGAAAACAAATCGTTTTTTGGACAAAACACTGAGGTAAGGGGTTGATGGGTGCTCAAGGGTTGCGGGTTACTTGTCCTTTCCGGTAGGCCCGTCTTATCAGGAAGGGTTTCTAATGATTAGGTGAATGTATGTATGTTTTATTGTATGCTTTTGATTACAGTATATTTGTTGTATTTTAAGATAGTTGGAAAAAATAATTAAGTAGCTCCCCGCTATATTCTACAGCATGTAACAAGGCACAAATAGTCCGTTCTCTACGTTCCGCTTAAATGTTGTTCAAGAAAGTTAGGAGAGGTTTTAGAGTATGTTGTATTACAACTAGAACTACACTATATATTTATATTAAAAGGATATTAGATATATTAAAAAAAATATTTATACAAAATTTACAAAGGCTGTGCCAAAATTCACAGTAAGTAACTGCTAAGGTCGTGAGGTAAGCAGGTGTTGTAATCAGTGACCCAACGGGCGGCGCTTTATGGAGTCTAATCTAACCTTTTCTCATATTTCATTTATGTTAAAAAGTTTATTTTGTTTATCTTATTCAAATTAGTTTCTTTTACGGATATCTTAATTTTTACAATATTATATTATGTAGAGTTGGAGGCGTGAGCTTCATATCCTGTCAGATTAAAATGAAAAACACTATACATTAAATCTAAAAAACGCCATTATTTGTAATTTCATTTTAGTATTGTTACTTAAGTAAAAGATAAAATTTAAAATACATCTTTCCTAACTTTGATTTGACATTAAACATTATAAGAAAACGATAATGATAACGATAATCATTATATTACTCATAATTTCTTGTATTGCATTATCATCTGTACGTACAACGCTAAGAAACAATCATTATCATCATATTCTTCATTTCAGCTATCATTATTTCCTGCCACAAATTCAATTATCGACAAATTACTCGAAACACCGCTGTGTATAAGCAAATTACGCCGCATTTAATTGTGTGGGCCTAAAAAAATTTAATTTGTATCAATTCTGAACGTTGATGAGGTTAATAAAACCTAATCATTAATATCATTAATCAATGGCCTGTCTTTAAAACAATAAGCGCGTATTAAATCCGTTCTAATAATAACCTGTTAGTGTGATCATCCACTGGATTATAAAGATTAGGTACATACATACCTAATATTAAAAGATTTTTTAATAGTTTGTTATGCAAAATTATCCTATTATGTATTAGTATCTCTTTTGAATATTACAGTAGCAAGTTCATATCCCACTGGGTCAAAATTATTAAAATGGATTGACAATATTAAAAAAACTATTTTAATTGAGATAGAGAGAGAAGTTAAATGTTTACTTCTACATCGTTCTTGATTTCACCTACAAAAGAATAGGAGATCTATGTGGGTGCCGAGTTCTATGTTCAGATTGATAAAATTCAAGCTTTAAATTATACTTGATATCAATTTATTTATAAGCTAGTATACTTCCAGCGTGTTTTGGACTATTAGGTTGACATTTGGCTTTGATGCCTGGTGGTAAAAACTAGTTGAGACATTGAGAATTTACCTTAAATTTTTAGATTATCTAGCTCCCAATCTAGTGTAGGACCAACTTAACCGTACACAAGGTAGTTAGTTCGATCGTCAACAGTTATTTAGAGCGCCCTTGACCAGTCCAACTAATGGCTGTACAAGATTAATGATTTCATTAATTACACCAACGACAATAATGTATCTTTAAATATAGGTTTTTGTGTAAAATATGCACTAAGGAGCCTGGAGCTGGCTGTATATATAGACAATGATGTGTCAAAATATAATGATTTAGCAATCGATTGATTAATTTTGTTAAATTGCAAATATCTGATAATTATTTTGAGATTTGCTTGTTATCTCAATTTGTTATAATTAGCAATGTGTTTATGTAATATAGCCATAGCCTGTTACTTTTTTTTTCAGCTTCACGCTGTATCCCGTATATAGCAAAGTAAGCAGAGGGAACCTTCTTTTATTATATTTTAATTAAACATTACAGTGGTCACGTGGTCCGTACTTTTTTTAAAATTTTATGAATAATTATATAGCTTTAGTTTTATATTTAACTGCTACTTAAGCTAGGTTCATAACTAGAGATCTCTCTGGAATCTATTATTGAGACAACCCCTTCTCCACTTTCCGCCTAATTTTTGAGGCGTTATCTGAGTGACGAAAGTATTAATAAATAATAATTAATTTCTTCGAGTGGAAATCAAATCCACTAACGTCGCATTTACATTGACACGCTTGTGTCACTCGATACCTATTATTTCTTGTATAAGAAAGAATATAATATATTCTTTAAGAAAAAAGTATCATCTTAATATTGCAACGTTAATGTTAAGATGTTATATCAACATGCACTTCGAAAATTAAACCTTAGTAAAATAAATAAAAAAAATCCTATATTTAATAAGCAAAATTATGTAAAATATTTTAGAAACTACATCAGAACAGATCCAAAATACATACATACTAATCAAAATCAAACTCACAATCCTTTTTTTCGATTCACCGTAAGCGGTTAAACAGATACCTAAAGCCGTATCACATTATAAAATAGCTGGCAACAATTTAAATTGTCGCAAAAATGGCTGCGGACCGTAAAACAAGAAGCAATTAAACTAGTAATGATGTCTTGAAATGTTCGCGGTACGAGCCATAAAATCTACTTACATAGTATTTACATAGTATAATATACTTCTACAGCTTCAAGAATAAAAACCATTATAATATTTTTAAATGTCTCAATATATACATAAAAAAATTATTATTATATGGTGCCTAGTACTGTAGATTCGAATTCTACATGGAGTGTGTGTTTTTATGTCTGTCTATACTTGATGTTATGTAGCTTGAACGCAGTAATCTTAGGAACTATTGTTGTATTGAGTATTGTTCTAGGCTATTATATTATGTTATTAATTTCAATGTATGACAAGTAAAAATTATTCTATGTTATAGATATTTCCACGTTTGGTTCAGATCCTATAACACGCGTTGTGCGGAAGCCTTTCCTATCTCGTCCAATGTAGGCGTAACTTAGTTACGTTTAACATAATTTTAAATTAATAGGACCAATAATGTAAACCAATCATATTAGTAAAATAAATCAGTCATATTATTTCTGACATTTCACTTTAGGTGAAAACAAAATATCGCAGTACAGTAGATATAAATTATAAAAGACATGTCGATAAAAAATCTATACAAATAAATAAATTACACTGGTATATACAGCCAAAAAAATCGATAAATTCCAAAAAATTAAGAAAAAGTTTGACTATTCTAAGCTTACCTTCTCTCCTCATGCCCATTTTCAGACATTTCCTGAGGCGGCAGTACTGGCATTGATTCCTATGGTGCTGGTCGATGGGACAGTTCCTGTTCCCCCTACAAGAGTAAGTAAGGTTCCGCCTCACTGATCTCTTGAAAAAGGATTTGCAGCCTGTCGAAAATAATAGATAGTTAATTTTGATGTAATAAATATGCGTAATAATATTTTTATATATATAGAGTCAAGCTTTAGTGACTTATTGTTCTATAGCTTCGCGCCACATCTCGCAAATAGCAGGTCAAGCAGAAGAAACTTTGTGTTAAAATATTACATATTGTGTGACGGAACTGAGCGCTGCGCATTCTTTTGTTATCAGAGTGAAGAAATCATGTCATTTCAAAGCATAGGTCTGCTAAGCCCGAATCAATAGTCCAAAAATCAACTAAATAACAAGTTTGAATTTATTATATTAAACCCCAATTAATATAATTTTAGATTAATATATTATGTATTCAAATTAAAATAAGTCACAACAAAATTTATTTAATGGAAATCCAATTAAAATACATCTTATTATAACAGCATTATATATTTTTATTAGTTTTTTTTAAAAGCTTTATTACATAAAATAAAAAATCACGTGGGTGGGATGGCATATTGGCGTTCCACAACCAACTTTGACGGCCAATATGGGCTTTAATATAAAGAATATAATGTTCTATAATCAAGCGAAAGAATATTCTCAAGTTGGTCCAACGTTGGACTAAATTATAATCAAAATAATGTCATGTTAGACATTAATACTTTAAAAGTTATTTAATTATATTACCATAATCCCATATATCAGGGCTACTCGATACTATAATTCGTCGATTCGTATGGAGAAGCCAGAATAGTTAACATACCAACCTAACGACCAGATACCATATTCATGAATATGTTATATATCTATTATAAAAGAAATTATTTCTTAGGGCCATTTTATACTGACGCCTCTTTTCTTTTCTTTGAGCGACGAAAAAAAATTGATTATTATTTATTATTTTATATATTTTTAATATAATAAACTAAACTAAACTAAAATTATTGAGACCAGTCGTAGCGCAGCGGCACAAAGTGTGACTGTAAAACCGACTGGTTGTGGGTT
>DWAP01004152.1:0-11238 GCA_018230625.1 Heliconius eleuchia
TGCCTCGACACCAGAGCGAAGAAATGGAAATATAAATTTAAGTAAATACTTCATCACAACCAGTCGGTTTTACAGTCACACTTTGTGCCACTGCGCCACGCCTGGCCTCTCTGGATTTATTAGATATACATATTCATAGATAGACATAATATATTCTTCATATCAAATCTCAAGTTTTAATAAAAAGCTTACAAAATCTGGGTTAGATTAGATATTTTCTGACCCTACTACGGTATTAGTAGAACCTGACATATCTCCAAATATGCCAGATATATAAAAACTCGAATAGTTATTTCTTTGTAAAAATTAACACGAAATCATTTGTTGAATCATACAATATAGTAGCATAATATAAGATTTACAAATATTGATTTTTACAATAAAATTATCATTCCCTAGTGAGATTAGAAATCGTAAACATGGCATTCAAATACTCACTCCCAAATATATTCAACGGGCAAAATTTTATTTTATTCTTTGTATTATTGGAGGAAATAAGAAATATATTACATTTATGTACTAAGTTTCTAGGTCATGTTTAAACTTGTAAGAGCATTCAACATGGTGCCGATAACTCAAGTTAAATCTATACTAATATAGTAAAGCAGAAGAGTTTGCTTGTTCGTTTCAACGTTAAGATCTCTAGATCTACTAGTCCCACTTACTTTCTTTTTGCTTTGTATGAAAGCTGCATTCTTCAAGAGTGCTATAGGCTATATCATATTACGGTGCAAGTCGTAAATATCTTAAAATAACGGATTAACAATAATAAGGAACGCCATAAAATTGCTTTAAGCGCGTGCGCTGCAAAATTGTGATATAATTCACAATTTTTGACAATACGTATTACAAAAATATTCAATTTTATGAGTTCAAAAAAAAGTCCGCGATACCATATATCTATCTCTTATAAATAAATGACAATAAGATATTTTGTAACAAAAACTAATTGAAAATTGTAAGGTTCATTAAGGACATTTCATTGATTTTTATTTCACATGTATATTGAAATTTACGAGTGAAAGTTATTTCATCACCAACGACATTTAATGAAGAAAATGTTCGGCTTTTGTAGCATGTAATTTGGACGAACGATTTTTGAGAAAATATAAAATTAAAATAGCTCAACGCTCTATTTACGGCCGCAAGCCTCGACTGTTTGTAGTGTTCATGATTGAATGTATCAATCTTTTGGCAAATGCAACATAATAAAAGTAATATAGGCATAATGCGGGCAAAGCCACGAATGGGCCGCTAGTCCTATATAAATATCATAGTTCATAATACCAGAGTATATCTATACATTTATATTAGGTGTCTGATTACACTCTATGTTTTCTGCTATGTGTTTCGTTTATTAAAAAAAAGAAAACATATTCATATATACATTATAACCATCCCATCGAAAATCCATAATCGAAAAATGTTTCCCATACATGTATACCATAAACTGAACCAGAAAATGCGAAAACCGTGACTTTATACGATTATTATAAGTGAAGCAATAACTCAATGGACGCAGGATATCCGGCGTGAGCACGTGTCGTCTTCCGCTCCGCCATCTTTGCAGCTCCCTACTTCCGGTTGTACCCCTTGCTTGGGCTAGGAGATAGGCGATTTATTAATTTTATTTAATACTACATGATATTTGTTACTTTGACTAAGATGATACTTATAAAATTTGGTTTTTCGTATTAAACGTCTACACTAATATTATAAGGCTGAAGACTTGGTTTGGTGGAATTTATTATTTTTAATAAGTTAAATAGTTCTTTTGTTTTTTTTTGAACATGTCTGGTCTCGTGTCGGTGACTAGATTCTATGTACCACCGTATAACAATATAATCTAATATTCATGAACAACAAAGCTTATTTGATTTTATATAGTGAATATTTTTGACCTAATACTTAAACAAATAATCTTAACAATAAATAATTGTTAAGAAAAAAATTGTGATATATATTAAACATGCTTAAAACTAATGTATCCTAATACTTTTAACATTTCAACCCGACGACGCTCCTTTACTAGCCATTTTCTTTTGTTTTATAGTTATTTAGCAAAATAACAAAATCTACTCAATTTCAACACAATAAGGTTTCATTCAAAATAAAACGACGGACTCTCTAAAGGGGAGAAATCGCTTAGCTTTTCGGTGAAACATTTCGAGTTGTTTCTTACTTTCTCGAAAGCCACACCCAGCTGTAGAAAATCATTAGAGGTTCATAAAAGGAGCTTTTACAGGTCTTGTCTTATTTGTATGTACTATGAATATAGGTGTAAAATACACCTATACTCATAGTCTAGTTGTCTCGCTGTGTAGCGATACAATGTCTAGCGGTAAACAGAAATGTTGTAGGTTCGATTTTCACTCGAAGCAATTAATTATTTTCATTTCCTCATGCTTGTAACGAAACAAAGCGTGATATCGCAAACTGCCAGTCAACAACACACAATGTCTCGAAGTTATGCGAAAAGAGATCTACAAATTCTCTTAAATTCAATTCCATCTGCCCGTCAGCTATTTGATGTACATAGCTACATTTCTGTAACCTTTGATTTTTTAACGAAAACTTAATATTAATATAGTATCATTTTTGAAAAAGCTAAAAGCAGACAGTGGAGAACAGAGTGATTTTTTATACGGAGTTCTCAAACAATTTTAGACGAATATTTTTACATACAATACAATACTTCTCTTTATAAACTGGTAAATAGTACGATATCGTGCTTATCAGCTAGTGGTCAGTGAGCTACTCCGAATCAAATTAACAAACACTTAAAAACATTTCCTTCAAATTTAGATTTAATCTGAAAAATCCAGTTAATTTTAAACCAATTCCATATATGGGCATGTCTGGTCTCGTGTCGGTCACGTGACGGGCACGTGTCGTCACGTGCCCTTAATGTCCCGTCAACGGCTGCGGTCTCATGACGTATAAATACGAAAGTATTTATGCTACGAGTGCAAATACCACCCCTCGACCTTTGTTGGGCAATTTTTGTTGATGACTGAGCTTCACTTGCTTTCATTTAAATTTTTGGTTATTAATGTTTTAATAGGCATGTTATTATCATATTCTTATTAAATCAGAAAATGTCAAATTACAATATAGTTTAAATAAGACTACAAAAAATATTGTTATCAACAAAATATGTACATTTTCGAGACCAGTCTTGGCACAGGCACACAAGTGTGTGACTGTAAACGCGACTGGTTTTAGGTTTGATCCCCACTCGAAGAAGTGAAATTTATCATAAAATCAAATGGAAAACGGATTGTCATTAGGTTCCCTCTGCCTACGCTGCGGTGTGCGGGATAGTGTAAACCTTAAAAAATATACATATTTATTTCTGATTACAGACAAAGTACGAAGGTAAATTTTGTAATCTATCATCCAATCTTTTATATAGAGAAGATTTACGCTATCACGTTTTTGCTTACAATTTTTTTCATCATATTTTTATTCCAGTAACATCTTTTTATTTTAAATGTGTTTGGTTTGTTTAATAAAGATGTACTGTAAGTACATCATTCTTCATCTTATAGCATTCCCCTTTATCTTTATCTAATTTCGGCTTCTTCAGGATACCGCAAGTAAGAAATTTAAACAGACTTTCATAATATAAAATATTTGTCCTAACCATAAAATCACCCTTAAAAACAATAATAATAAAATAAAATGTCATAAAAAAGCCCGTCAACTAGCGGCGCGGCGTGAGCACTTTTTTAATCAGGGTCTATAATTGAAGCAATAATTCTGCGAGCCCCCATTTTGACATTTGATTTTTTTTTTGGCTTGGCGCGAAAACTGAATAATTTGTCAGATAACAATTTGGGTTTCGGTTGTCTATGGGGTCGAGACTCGATTACTTTTTTAATAGACTGTAATTATTATTTTTATAGCTCCTTGCTTTATCATTCAAAGCAGGATGCAGAGAGTATGTAGTGTGGAAATGCTCTTTTGAGACGGCGTATATGGGAAAATCATTAGGTTGGGTGTTCCACTCTGCATAGAAAAAAAAACACTTGTAAATTTATATGGAGAAAATATGCCTTAGATTTTGCCTTGCCTTGATATTTTTTTTATCGTTATTATCTTTACGTTTAAAAGTTTTTTTATCGTAATTGTCTTTACGTTTTCATTTCTTAAATAAAGAAAATAATTGATATTTTAAATTTGATCACAAAATTATTTTTTTTAATCAGCTTCATGCTGTATACCGCACATAGCAGGGTAGACAAAGGAAACCTTGTGTTAAATGACTCAGTTTCCCAACTTTTCACAAAATTCTGAAGGCATTGCGTGTTGAGTGGCGGAACTCAACGCCGCGCTTTTTACCTCAACACCAGAGCGAGCATTTAAAAGACAATAAAAAAAACCGTAATAACACTGCTATATACTGTATGCGGCGTCTTTGCAATAAATCACGTAATATATTTAACATATTATTATTACGTTCAATTTACAAACTTAAAGATTATATACAATTTATTATTTTCTTTTAATAACAATTACAAAGACGTCTGAAATTGACGCGATGGTTACGAGCTCGATTCCCACTCTTGGGAAGTAATTAATTATTTTCATTTACTCACTCTGGTAAGAATAAGTGGCCGGAAAGCAGAAAGTGGTGTCCATACATTTCCCTTACCACCCATATATACATAAATTAAAGTAAAAAATTATAATTAAAAACATTATCCTTAATTCCTTATTAATCCTTACCAGTGAATGTTTACCAGTTTACGGTCTACCACCGTTGAAGCCATCATTCCTAATGATATTATGAATAAATATTTCACAAGTTTTTTTTAAATATAATATCTAACAGGATGAGTGTGTTATATTTATATTTATTTCAGTTTTTATGAATGATCATTGAACTCGAATTCGAATTTTTCTTAATTAATCCCTTTAATCGATTCAATCGCGTATATTTGGCATTATATTTTGTAATGTGGTATTATTTTTGGAAATACCAAATATACGCTTAATCCGGTTAAAGCTCATAGTTTTAAGAGAAAAATATTTATAAATTTTATTTCAAATTTATTATTGATATAATCTTCCTATCCCCACAACATTTTCTTTAGCATCTACATTTCCCGAATATATTTGTATCTAAATGGCCGTGTTCTGTCATAAATCATAAAAATTAGCCAACGCGATGCATTATTCAACGAAATGTAAGGGCATATAACCCTTCCGACCGGAAGTACGAAAGTTCCTGCAAAAATTCTAGCTATTCTTGTTGAAATTAATTTATGTTTGCCCTTTTAATATTTATTTAACATATTATTGTAGAAATAAATATATTTTTACTGTAATAAATGAATCGTAATAAAATGTAGAAATATATATAAAGAATATTTATGAAAAGTAATGTATAGATGAACACGATGATAGTGGATCAAAAATAGCTTCGGGCTATTTTATTCTTTACAATATTTGTAGTCTAAAAAAACAAAAAGGTGTAAAATAATTTTTTAACAAAATACGTTTTATACAGTAAAATATAAATATTAAAGAAAAATAAACAGAATACTTATTATTAGCAATCTGTTACAAAATAACATACATAAATCTCTTCCATCAGAAAAAAAGCACCGTGATGAGTCTATTACGACCCTAATTCTAATCTGACCTTTTTGATAAGTTTGCAAAACAATTTTTGCATATGTCAACCCTAGAGATACTGGCAATATTTCATCGTGGGTGCCATCCATCATGGCGGGAAATGAACTGTCAACTCGCGACGACAAAATGGCCGCGATGCGAAATAATGACTTTGCTTAGTTTTAAATATACTTACAGTGTTTCAATACGATAGATAAATTAGTTGTAATATATAAGATGCAAGTAAATGATAATTGTTTATAAATTAATCACAGTTGGTAGTATTTTTTTTAGAAATATGTAGGTATGTATAAAATAATTTGTTGAGATTTATATTAGAAGTTTCATACATACAGTACACATTATAAACAAAAAATCATATTTATTAATATTTTCATTTCTTCGCTCTGGCACTAAATCAAAAGCCCGTGGAGTTCCTCCAATACCAGGAAAGTGGGGAACGAAGTGTCTTAACACTAGGTTCCCTCTGCCTACCCTGTTGTACAGCGTACAGCGTTCGGGATACAGCGTGAAACTGATTTTAATTGTGAGGTATGTTGTAACGTAGGTTATGGTTGTATGTTCAATCACCACTTACGGCAATGATTAGGCTTAAATATTGAGCCTAGCACGTAATTTCTCAAAAATTGGGCGAAGCGTGAAGAATACGTGTATGGCAAGAACATAAACTGATCTCAATCTAAAATTTGCTGTAAGCTACGCACAAATGCAACTACTGCAATTAAAAACGTTGAAATTTAACATGTAGGTAGTAGAGGTAGGGAGGTCTAAGGGAGGAAACATGAAAAAACGGATTCCTTCATTTTACGTCTTAAAATCCACGCAAAAAAGGTTGCGAGCGACGATTACTTAAAAATAAAAACTAAAATTATATAGATATTAGCATATAATAAAAGAATTTTACCCATAACTAAATAAATCATAGTCGAAGAACGACGGAAGCGTTGCAAATCGTAACCGCGGCGCCCAAATTGGCTATTGATGTAGCCACGTGGCGGTGCACTACGAGTTTTTTGCTTAATGCATGTCTCATGTACTTATTACTCTAATTTTTAACATTATTTTCTTTTATGGATGTTGGTAACGTTATTGCTTTACATTTTATTGTACTTAAGATTTTCTTTATATTGATAGAAAAATATGTCATATAATTCTGTCATAACTCAGTGAGATAAGGTCTGGCCGTAAAAGCGTTGGTTAAAGGTTCAGTGACCATTTTATTATTGTATTAAGCAATAAAATTGTAACCTTTTTATATTGAAAAATGCAACTGTTTCTTGCCGGCTCCCACAGAACTTCCTTCCGAGACGGTGGTAGCCGTACATTCATTCGATAATTTGAAAGACTCGTCGGAATCATTACATATTATTGTTTTCATCTTTGAATCTTCATCTCCAATAAAAACAAAGCGCGGGGTTAAGTCACGCCACAGAATAGACGGAATGTCTTAATTACACTAATTTCCCTTTGTCATCGGGATTTCGGATTATTTTCGGGGTTTTTGTTTTTACAAATATTTTTTTATTTTCATTTTTTGTTTCGAATTTATTAGGATAATGATAATCATGATATACCTTTTTGAAAACCTCGTATTGAGCTCTTGAATTTGATACCCATATTGTGGTATTTGAAACGAAAAATATTTTTTGCACTAAGTCCAAGCCTTATCTTTTTAATTTGTTCTAATGATTATCTTTTTTTAACGTCACTAAGAAGAACTAACTATCTAAGAACACTTGGGCTGCTAATACGAGTCTAACGATACCTCAAATATGTAAATCCATTCAGCGGTTCTGGAGATAATAAATATAAATATATGTAGCTTACTGTAGTAATTTTCGAAATCTATAGTGAATTTTTGCATTGGACAATCGGTTCACAAAGTATCGATGGATTACAATATCATGGGAGAGATTTTAGTATAACTAAGTTTAAATTTACGGTGACACATAAATTCTATTCTAATAAAGTTATATATGAACAGGATCGTCCGCAACAAGGCGGCGGAGAAGGCGAAGCACGCGCACAACCAGCAACAACAACAGCAACAGGAACAGGAGATCAGTTCGGCTCAAGGCAGTGTTGTTTCTGTAAGTAATTATTGAAAAGCTTCTACATCATTATTTTTAATAGATATTTGGAATTATCTTGCATTAAGACATCCCATGAGGTATCCAATTTGGAACTCTAAAATGGGTAAAATTATTATAAAAAGTTGGTAAAAAGCAAATTCTAGTTTATAAACTATTTTTATATACAAGATTTAACTGTATTCAAAGAGCAGGACGTACCCCTGACCGCAGGTACAGTGAGCTACATCGGAACAAGAAATTTACACCTACTTTAAAGCGTACAAGAGTCGAATTCTAAAATAAATAAATAATATATGTGCAAAGACTGTAAAGCATTTTTTACATCGCAATATAAAAAACACAATTATTCAGGTGATAACCCACGCGGGCAACGCGCCGGGCACGACAGCGGTGCTGTCACCCACCGAGCACGTCAACAACACTGGCAGCTACAGCATTAACGGCATACTGGGCATCGAACAAGTGGACGGATTGCACAATGGCAATGGACTGAAGAGGAAGAGACATGAGGACCAAGGTAATTATTTTTAGAGGTTTACATCTTAAAGCTTTTAGTTCATGGATTTATGAAGATGTGGTTTTAATAGTGAACGAGGTAAGAGGTATGTAGAGATCATAGAGTACTCTATTTGCTATATATAACTGACTCTATTTGCTTTTGTTCTTGAAAGTAAATTTAGTACATTATAATAAAAAAATGTGTATTTAACTGCTTAATAGATTAGTCTACTATAATAAATTTTTAAAAAAATCGTCTTTGTCATTGCGTAGCGTCTAATTGTAAACACGACGGTTGTGGGTTTGATTTCCTTAAACGATTTCTCCATCTAGTAACCTGATAAAAGAGACTAAGAAATTGAGTTTTTTTTATAGTAGAGTTAAAAAACACAACATTCATAGTAAAAATTGTATAAGTATATATACCACCACAAAAAATTCGAACATTTACTAAGCGCCCTTACACTAATATGTACGTAGATTACAAAATAGCGTAATCTAACGTAACAAAGGCTTTGGTTCTACAAAGTTTTCCACTTAACCAGAGAAAGGGTTTCAATAGTATTTTTGTTCCAAAGAAAACTTGCAAGTAATGACACAGGAGCATAGGGATTAAAATATTTGTGGGTCTCCCGCGTTTTGTCTCTGGCAATAGCGATGCCAGTTGCTAATGTCGATATTATTTATCGATATTGACTTTGTATAAGGTTTTGGTTAAGAAATTGAGAAGAAATTGGTTAAGAGTTGGGATAACGATAAATGTTTTTTAGTTCTTCAAAATTAAGTAAAGTTAACTAATAATCATATACAAATTAATCAATTTTAAAAACACTAAATATCATAACCAAAAATAAATAGCAATTTTCCACACTACTCTTCTATATATTAATATTATAATTAATTTAATCATAATAATATCAAAATTATTTTAAAAAATCTTTAAAATGTCGATATTTCAGTGTCCCACCACTAGCTCCCGTGGTGTGCGCTCAGCAGAACGACAAGATTTACTGTGCTATTAAACGCGTGCACAAATTGTGACCATATTATATTAAGTTATAACGTCACTTAAATTTTGTATAGAACTTCCTGCCTAGAGTTCATCCTTTATATACTTATTTGTAAAGAAAGTATACGAAATATAATGTACATTAAAATTCCTTCATATAATTAAATAATAAGTGTTTATTTTAAAAAATCTTATAGAGATTACCTTTTGTTCAGAGATTAAATTTAAATTTAGTTTAGAGATTAAATTTTACTTTTTAAAAACGTGTTTTTAATCTGAATGAATTTATTGCATTGATTTTACCTTCCTAATACTTCATATATAAAACATCCTAATATAAAAGATCTTTAAAGACGGAAAAAATGTTAAAAATATTGAAACAAAACAAAATTCTGAAGTCGACAATTTCCTAAAATAGAATTAGTCAATTAATTTCTTTAATATTTCTCTAGTAGTTAGTAGTATTCTGTATTAAACCCATAATAGCACATTGTTTATATACTAATTAATATATCGTTTGTTATTAGATGAAAATAGAGACTTCAACAGCCATTCAGAGGACGACGTGAAGAGACAAAGAAGTCACTACAACGGTGACCAAATATATTCTAATGTAAGTAACTAATACTTATGTATAAAATAGTGTATATTGTATATTAATTTAACAAGGTTAAAACTAACGCGTGCCTCCCTTCCAGCTGTGGTCGTCGTCGAAGTGGAGCCTGAAGGACGAGTACAAGCTGCTGTCGGAGCTCGGCGGCAGCGCCGGCTACTACGGCGAGCTGTTCGACGCGCAGTACGAGCACCCCGCGCACCACTACACGCCGCACTCCGGTAAGCGCGGCCTTATCGCACTAATTACCGAATACATCTAATGCTAACATGTTTCTTCTCTTCTATCATAAATCATCTTTTTTGTATGACATACACCAAAATATGACTTAACACAACACAGTTTTACGCTGTTTTGTGCGTTTCTGGGTACCTATAGCATTCTCGTTCGTAATTTTTGAGGAAAATATTAAATAAAAGGCAACAAGGTTTAACGGTGGCATAAAACAAAGATACAAAAACTAAATATTACATTTTATTAATTGTATCCTCCTGTATTGTTTTTATATGATTCCACTAGTTCTCTTATTAACCTTAATGATCAAGAGATAAAAAATACTCAAAATATAATATGACTTTATAAGTATTCAAAATATCATGGACAAATTTTATACATTATCCCGTTTCCAACCGGAAATTGCTAATCAAACGAAAACTTGGTTACCGACCACACGCTGGAATCCAGGAACAGTTAGGTGTCGCTGAGTTTTAGCGCGTGACGTACCTACTCCTAGTGTTAGCGTGACACTATTTACTTAATCATTTTACTGTTTTGTTTATTTTATAGCCATTTTGTTTAACTTATATAAAATTATTTTGATTTTTTAATATTTTTTTTAGCTTTAACGTTTCTCGGTGTTTTCTCGACCGCACAATGCAGAGAAGCCAAAGTGAACCTGCGAACCTAGAATTAAGAAACTCCGTTCCTTTTATGCCACTTCTGTTCCCCACTTTACGCCAAATTCTGGAGGCACTGCGTGTTGAGTGGCGGAACTCAACGTCACGCTTTGCCACGTTTACCAGAGTAACGAAATGTTATATTCTGATTTATCAATTGATTTTTATGTTAAATAAATAAAATAAATAAATCAGAGGCGAGTCGTAGCGCAGGGGTACAAAGTGATACTGTAAAACCGCGTGTTTGTGGGTTCACTCCCCACTCGAGGAGATGAATTATTTACTTTAATTTATGTTTCCATTTCTTCGCTCTGGTGTCGAGGCAAAGCGCGGCGTTGAATTCTGCCACAAATACATATTTAATTATCTGTGACAATGATACTTTTGAAACGCGGGATACAGCGTAAAGCTTATGTTAAATAAAAAATGTTAAAATAATAACCTAAAAACGTATAGAATAGAGATTGAGTTTTGCCAATCAACGCA
>DWAP01004153.1:0-11236 GCA_018230625.1 Heliconius eleuchia
ATATATATATATATATATATATATATATATATATATATATATATTAAATATATATGTATATATATATATATAATTATCCTCAGCTCTGGACTCGAGTTCATAATTATTGCATACAACGCTACACTCATAGAGAACATGTTCCACGAGTGCATCTATGTAACTTTCATGAAATAACTGATATTGTTATAACTATGTTTCAATGTCACGAACTAATATATTTCGTAAATGACATAGTAAATAACTCAGGTACAACAAAGCTAGTTAAAAGTTATATTACAGCGCTGGAGGCATTAGGTTTACAACATTGTGCAGAAAGCCAACTGTGAACGTTAATACTATAAATTTTAATGACTTTTCATAATACTTCAAAACAGAAAACTTTAGAATAAGTGGTAACTACCTAAATTAAGTTAAATTTAAACTAATATAGGTAACTGAAACGGTAGGTGTAGTATCATAGATACTCATCATGGCAGTGTGACAGCGTCTGATTTTAAACACGATAGTTACGGCGTCTAAATTAATGTCTCGACACTTGCTTCTATGCCTATTTGCTACGTGAAGTATTAAGCGATAGAAATATTAGTCATATACTGCTACAACTGGCGATAATTTACTCAGTTTTCCAATTTTCTGGTTTTCTTTTTCCAAATTTACTATAATTAGGAAAATATTTAGACATGCATTTTTAATATCACATTACATTCATCCTTCAATAAGCCTCAAATAGTTAAAAATTTTAATTTTGGTCTCATAAAATGGTCGAGTGAATTAATTAACTTATACTTTCGTTCCCATGGCAGTAGGCTTATAAACATTATCCAAAACGCAATATAAGATATTGATATTCCATCTATATTCTCGAGTAATTGTAGAGGAATTGATGTGCATTAAAGGTGGCTTGTGAACGAGTTCACAAGTCACCCGACTATATAACAGTGACTGCCCTTATCCTTTAATGCACATCAATTCCTCTACAATTACTCGAGCTACTATCCACTCGTGAGGAATCTAGATCGATCAATTACCAGCACCGAGTACTCGAAATTGGAAGCAATCATCTAAACACCAATCAAGTATTAGGTCGAATCGGTATTGCCAAATAGAACTCATACTGTTACGTTAGGAAAACTTCCAAACTGAGTAATAACATTAGCATGTAATTGTAAAAGCGATTCTTCTGGGTTCGATGCCCATTCGGGATAAGTAACTTTTATATCCGGTCTGAGAACACCAAATGAAGCGTTGAGTTTCGCCAATCAAAACGCAATGTTTTGAATCAAATTCATAGCCATCGTGAGCTATTGAGCTATATATTTGCTGAGAGACTAAGTATACATCACTTTATACAAATAAATAACTTAGTTAAGAAAACAGCAACAAAACAGGCGCGGACCATCGTAGTCTGCGACGTAAAATATCTCACAAATAGCAATAAAAAAACCTCGTCTCTATGCCTACCCCGCTATCGTGCTTTATCCCTCAAGCGTGAAACTTAAGCTCTTCAATCACTGTATCGTAAAATAATCTACAAATGACATAATACGTATATGTATAAATCATAAATAAAGCGGAAATTGTTAGAATCTTTCTCAACTGTTCTTATCTAGTGTAATGAGGCGAGGTAGCCTTAGTACATTGTAATAGAACTTGGCCTTCAAAGTTAGATATAACTTAAAAGCTTAGCGAGTTAAGAATTTTCTATTAAATTAGTCTCTCTTTATTTCTTTTATCCCTTATTTTACCAAGAAAGATTGCGCATTTTTTTTCTTTTCTCTTTTTTCTAGACTAGTAGCCAACTGCTACTGTACTGCGCTGTTATAGTTGTAAATAATATGTGATTGTAGATCTTTATTTTTTTATGTCAATGGAAAATGCCAAATACGCTGATAAACTTTAACCAAGGCAACATTTCATTATATTTAGTTTATCGGACCTATTACTGTTGTTCATCAGACATTTGGAAAAATAATATCACTCTCAACAACTTTTGTTAAGGTTTGCCAATCATCAAAATATAAATACTTTTTATCTATATCCAAAATAAATTTAAACAAAATAACTACTTCAAATCACCTAATAATAACATAATCAATTAGCGAAGATAACCACCACCAGCAACTTGCTCTTCAATTTAGCGTTTAGGGTTTGAAGGTGTTTTCTGTCAGTCATTGAAATACTTGTGCCTTGCTCTACTGGGATCGGTCTATTATGACTGACAGGTATATTGTTGTCAATAGACCTAATATAGTACTAGTAGACCGAGTGGCGCGCTGTGCAGGGATTGTTGATATTGCTCTCCCACACGTTGATAGTGTCTCGTAAAGGCAGAAAAATCTTATTGTTTGAACTTAGCCTACGGGAGCCCCATATCAAGGATATAATAATAATAATATAATATATCACAGGATCAAGGCGACGGTGACAAGTTACCACCAGATAACCCGTACGCTAGTTTGCCTTGTCTTTGTTTATAAAAAAAAGATTGCTGTCATGTGGGATATCAATGCGACGTTAAAGCATTTTTTTTTCATTCGGTTTCAGTTAACGCTTTAATAGCATAAAAACCTCGATCAACACCTTTCACAATTTATTTTAAGAATTTATCACTTAGCTATTGGACCAAGAACCGGATGCTGAAAATAGTATTTCTTGAGACGGCGTTTATTGAGAGGGGGTTCCTCACTTTGGAGCTCTAGCCATCGACAGTCTGAACCAATGTGCGTGTTGAGAGAGTATTTTTTATTTTTCTTAATCTATTTTTTATATTAACTTCTATTTAAAAATGTAAATTTTAGTTATTTGATAATAAAAGTATATATTGTACAAAATGAAGTACAATATTATATACTTAAGAAGTAATTTAAATTGAGATATAATTAATAGTCCTAGAAGGAACTTTTGAAGGACTTTGGAAATGTTTGCATACAGAAAATTGAGCTCCACTAATACTACGTTCAATCTCCGCAACACTCAAATTTAGTCGATATTGGTTTAATTAAACGCCTCCTGTACCTGTCTGGGTCGTTTCATGGTCTGAAATTGAATATAACAAATCAAGACGATTAAACAGATTTACCACCAAATTAAAAATTATATAATTTAAATATATATTCGATATAATTTAATGTTATGGCGGGACGGCGTTGGACTGTAAAAGTGATGGTAGCTGGTTCGAACTTTATGACTGTATATTGCTTTCTATTTCATTCCTTATGGTATAGAGCGTAGAATAAATTCTAAAACCACTGTTTATATCTATGGATAATTATGTTTTAATTCGATCTAAACAAAAATAACAAGATGACACTAATAATTCAGAAAATACTATTAAAAGTTACCACGTTTCCGTTATAGTCAGAACAATTTATATTATTATAAATTATATACAGGCGGAACCGCATAGCATCTGGCCGTAAACGCGACAGGTGTGAGTTCGACTTCCACTTGAGGGCAATAATATAAAGTAGGGAAACGTGACATTTAGTTCCACATCTTAATACTGCTGCCTGGGTACAGCTTGAAGCTAAAAAAAAGTAATAGTATAACATTTTTTTTAACCTATTTCTTTCTTTTAGATAATCGAGGCGCTTAACTTCCTGCACTACACCACCAGGCAGGTGCACCGCAACATCTGTCCCCACGTCATCATAGTGACCAAACGGGGCACCTGGAAACTGTTCGGCTTGGAATTTGCCGGTAAGTAATAAATATACCTATATATTTTTATATTTTTATCTTAATATTCTTATTAAATACGACTATTTGTTATCTTTTTACAATTGCTGTAGTAATATAACGAATATTAGATACGAAAATCCTGTGCAAATATGTAATATTTTCATTTCTTCTCTCTGTTATGAAAGTTAAGCGCGGCGTTGAGTTCCACCACTCAATACGCAAATCCTCCACAAATTGGGTGGAAAATGAGGAGCGGAGCGTTGTAACGCTAGACCTCCTCTGCTAACCCTGCTATAGCGTGACACTGAAAAAAAAACTAGTCTCGCAAACTCTACTATAAATCATTTTATATGATCACTCGCATTAACATAGTCTGATAGTACATATTTTCAATAAAAGTTAGTAAATATTATCTTTAATCATTTAAGCACTAATGTTCTCTACGTTATATTATTGAACTAGTTTACTTTAGAATATATAATAACAACTTCATATTCAGGATGCCTATAATAATTATAAAACCAGTACGTTAACCATAAACTATTTAAAAAAAGAACTCAATAACTCGCAGGAAGTACTTTCACAAAATGGAACACAGGTTATAGCGGCTAAACTAAAAACAATAAATTTAGGGGCTTGCAAGTTTATTACCCGTTGCGGCAGTAAACGTGAACGTGGGCGGAATCGGAATACTAGTAGGAAAAATTAATAATAAACATATGAATGGTATTAGGGAACCTCGTTTTTTTATGTATAATTCTAGTTATTTTCACTGGTTTGTTATATTATATGAGTAAGCAGGAGAATATAGTGATATATGTCAATTCGATCTAGGGATCCTGTCTATTTTAAAGACATTGCCTGATCAGTGGTACAACGAAAGGTATAAATGGAGGGTTTTGATACTAGGTTCCCTCTGCCTACAGATATATGCAGCATAGCAATGTAAAGCTTCAAAAATCTAAGAAGACGTGATAATTATCAAATTTACTTTAAGTGGGAATCAAACCCGTGGGTGTCTCGTACGTAGGCTACTTCAAAAAGGTGCCATAGAGTTGCCCCAGTCACATATAGAAGATAGACATTTTATTAATTTGGTAATTAATTATTTAAATGACATTTAAACTTTATAACCCTAATTTTATATGTATAATTTTATTTTAATTAATCAACCTTTATCAAAATGTAACTGTTGACAACTTACAAATTTTTTTTTATAAAGCTATAAAGTGAAAAAGTGAAAAACTTAACTATAGAAAGAATATTCAATAGAATATTTTAATTTACAATTGAACATTTTATTTTATCAACTATTTTCATTTCGGTGTTTCTGTATTTTTATGCAATTTTTATATATTTTATACCTTATCTTTTATATATTTTATGCCGCTACCCAGCATGAAACATACACTAAAGAGGGAAAGTAGAGAACGGAGTAGCTTGCCACTAGATTTAATTTGCCTACCAAATCGCAGGAACAGGCTTTATAGGTAGATCACGCGCGGTTTGACTTTTAAGTACTTTGGCATTTAAAGACAAAATAGTCGCCGTTTCGGTAGATTTGTAACTTTAAAGTAAGAGACAATAAGAAGGTACATGCTTCATTTTTTTAATGTCGAACAATTTATCACCAGTTCACTAAAGTTAATTCCTCAAAAGAACGGCAAGAAACTCAGCGAAAATATAATTATTATAATTGTCCCAAAATAACATCTATATATTTGAAGCCTTTTGAAACCATTTGTTTTATAAATAAACCATTTGTTTTATAAAATATGTACAATGGACAGAGAACAGTAGCAAATTAAATTTATACCGCTAAAGATGTACTGAGGCCGGTCGTGGCACAGGTTCACAGGTGACTAAGCGCGACAGGTCATGAGTTCGATTCCAACTCGAGGAAATAAAATATTCGATCTGGTGTCAAGGCGTTAAATTTCATCACTCAACATAAAGTGGCTCCAGAATTTAGCGAACAATGGGGATTGGAATGTCTTATGTGTTTTGTATGTTAAACTAAAAAAAATATTTAATACATTTAATCAATTAATAAGCAGTTATACTTAATAACTTAATTGGACTATAATGGTGCCCTTGTAGATAGGCGTACGGGATGTCTATATAAGGTAGAATCCTATATACATAAAAATACGTACCTATCAATATGTATTTTTACTATATAAGTTACCTATACCACTACTGAATAAAATTTTACTTTATATGAAACAAAACGAAAAATATAAATAAAATCTGTACAAATTAAACCAAATTTTGAACAACACTGACAAAGAATCCTTATATTTTAATAAATATAAGAATTTTCCATATTTTTGTGAATAAATATAGTATATTCATGTGTTATAAGGGCATTTTCAGGTTATATATGAAAAATAAAAGATATTTCTTCAGTACCAAATTCCACTATGACGCCAAATATACGTGACACACAGAAAACGATAAACTTACCTATACTAGAATAGTTGAAAACAATCAAAAAGAAAGAAATCATAAATTACAATTTCATACTAATTACTGTAAATAAATTCAAGGTCAAAAGACAAAAATATAACAAGAACACGGTGATACCGTAGAAATTTCCTACTGAAGGCCACATCAAAAATTAAGATCAAATTTTAATTACCACGAATATTGCTTGAGTTGATAAAACCTATGGTATGAGGACTGAAAATGTTCGTTCGCGACATCTAACAATATGAACGTCGACAATGAACACCTATAGAACCTTTTTTTCTCTAAATATATTGACTAGTAATAGTACTACAGCAACTCTGGCTGGCGGACAGAACATAATGTCACGATATTCCGTTTTTCGCTTTTCACATTTATTTAAGAAATTTCTTCGTTTATGAGTAGAACAGTAACTATTTAAATATTTTCTTTTATTTTAGGTAAGCAGAATCTAGTGTTAAGATATTCCATTTCGTTAAGTTGTGTAACTCAACCTCGCGCCTTGCCTTTCCAAAATGAAATGAAAATGATGAAATGAAAATGATAATGAAATGAAAATAATTTATTCTCCCAAGTGGGGATCGAACCCACAACCACGAACCTGAATACTGAAAATATTAGAAGTAGATTGTTTCAACTGAACAATAATTACTATTTATTAAATATAACCTTATACTAGTAAAATTTTTCAGACTTTGCTTGGGAAAAAATGCTATACACCGCCGTCCAGTCTTCTAAAAAAATGAAACAATGTGCTTCCTAGCATGAAGAATTAAATGTTAACAGAAATCCATATAAACGTAGGTAGTTCTTCTAAGAAATCTCAAAACCAGTAGGTATACTGTGGGAAACTTAGAAAAGACGGTGCTCCTGCTAATACTTGTTCAACATTGTTTAGAGACGATGAGACCTCTTTGTTGTCAAAGCAAGTTACAACTATCGCTTTAGTTATTTATAATAACCTCTTCTGCAACAAGATTTCTAGAATGCTTACTATTAATGAGCATCCTCTTGAACTTTAACATATGATAGAATGCTTTTAGATTTCTCTTTGTCAGTGACACCAAAAAGCATATAGTATGAACGAAGGTTCCGAGTTCATAATATACGTGAAACGATACTTATATATATAAATATGTAAAGTCTACAAAGGAATGTACTGTATGTCCAATATCAAAAAACAATTGTTACATTATTAGATTATTTCTCTATATTTTAGTATATTTTATGAATATGTAAAAAAATATTATTGATGAGTCAAAAACGGTGCTTTTGGCCTCTACTTGGTCTTTTATGTACATGAATATTATGCACGTTATATAAAACATATAAATGATGTTAATGCTGTTAATGATAAAGCCTTTGTATTGAATACAAAAAATAAATTTATAGGGTTTCGTACCTCGAAAGGAAAAAACGGAACCCTTATGGGATCACTTTATTGTCCGTTCGTCTGTCAAGACCTTTTTCTCAGTAGTGCGTGGAGGTATCAAGCTGAAATGTATATCAAATACTCAGGTCTACTGGCCCTTGAATTAAAAATAACTAACTTCTAAGCCAGCCCAATTAAAAGATACAGCCGTTTATGCCCTAAATTTTCGATACTAGCAAGGGAATTAAAACCTACAGGATGTTTCCCGTGAATTCAGAGTCTTGAAATGTAGCAGGAAGCCACGTCTTAAAGCTCAGATAAAGGAAAACTGTGTATACTAAAAATTTATGGGTATTTCATAGAAAAAAATACTACAAACTTATATTTGTAGTTAATTTCATACAAAACGAGTGCAACTACCCTCAAACTAAGGTTTGTCAACTTTAATATGTTTTACTTCCCGTTGACCTACAATCCTGAACTAATTTCTTCTTTGGGCTTCAAAATTTTTGCACTTGTAATAAATTTATACTTTTTACATTTCTCTTATACTAATCTTTTAAACAGAAAGAAACTAAATAAAGCTAAAGCGAATCAATTTAATACTTAAAGGAAAAATTCCCATCGATTTTCTGTCTCGTTTTACAAAGATATACATAGATACATATATTCTCCATTACAATGTAAATTCAAAATTAACTGGCTTCAAACGAAATCGTTATAGCGTACGTTTAATAGCATTCCCGACGTTTTTGACTTTACTATAGTCAAATATGTGAACTTTAGATGGTTGGCGCGGTATTTGAAATAGCCAAAATAATAAAATTTAGACAGCACTGAAATAATCAATTTCTGGCTAAAAGATCTCAAAGTTTTTTATTTTATATTCTTATTATATATATATATATATATATATATGCAATATATATTTATATATATAAAAATATAGAGCGAGGGTGAGATATTATAAAAGAACAAACAACAATTACGATAACGAGATCTAAGCGAAGGCGTATTATTAGAAAGTTAACCTTTAAATTATAATAAACCTTGATTTTTATAACATTTAAAGTAGTAGTATTTTCCTCCAATTACTAGTTTCTAGGCTCACCCTCGCTCTATATACAATCTTATCAGACGCTCAACGAGCAACGTGTCTAACCAACCGATTGAAATGAAACTCACTTAAGTAAATAAGATGTTTCCGTGCTCTGCAAAAAGACCGGCGATCACTAACTAGACGGGTTGTAGCTTTCGAAATATGAACAACATTTAGAATTTAATCTTAAAATATATATTATAAATATATATATTATCTCTATGTTTACGTATAAATTACGAAATATTTAGATACATACTGCTTCATGCCTACCATGAATAAATACCAAATAGCGCTTAAATATGCAATCACTTATACATATATTTAAAAAAAAACTGCTTCACGCTGTATCCTGCATACAGCAGGGTACGCATAGGGAGCCTAGTGTTGAGACACTCCGTTTCTTGCGTGCTAAGAGTCAGAACTCAACGCCGCGCTTTGCCTCGACACCAGAATGAAGAAATGAAAATATAAATGTAAATAAATATTTTATTTACTCGAGTGGGAATCGAACCTACAACCCCTCGATTTTACAGTCACCCTTTGTGCCCCTGTGCCACGAATGGCCTCGACTTATACTTATATACATAAATTCAGAAGAACTGTCATACTAATATCGACTATATCTACCTGTGGAATTAGTATGACAGATCGCAAAATGTGTGTAAAGAAATAGAGATATTGTATAATTTCTCAAGAACAGCATCTTTCCACTTCCAGTTTAACTGAAATTACCTGTTGAGCGGCGGAACTCAACGCTGCGCCATGTCCACCTATGCCTTACTTATAAAATATAAACATTCCTTTACTAGTAAAAGAATCTTGTATAATATAAATGTCTATCGTATAAAAGTAGAGTGTGACCGTTGAAAACAATTCAGGAGTTTCCTTTGGGGAAATCATGTATCGATCGTTTGATTTTACCTACTTTAATGAATTTTTGTCCGTTTTTGTGAATTAAGTTTTAGTCAAAATTTATTAGAAAAAAATTAGTTAGTATTTTAACATATATATATATATATATACTAAAATATATATATTTTACCGTTTTTATCATAAAAAAATTAGGCTGAAACGAAAATATTTTATGGTAATTTACTTCTTGTATTTAAAAGTAAAATTTATATTATGACAAATATACGCAGTGCTACGATACTTAGAACCACCTATTTCAAAAGAATTAACAGTTTTTTACATATATATTAAATGTTTCATTTAATCCTATTAATGATGTTCTAAAATTTGTAAATTTCCTTTTTTTGGCTTCACGCTGTATCCCGCACATAGCAGGATAGAAAAAGGGAACTTTTATTTATTGAGCACCAATAAATGTAAATGTAAAAATAATGAAATTTATTGAAATATTTTTTTTTAAATTGGGCGCTTATTTACCCGTACTTTTTGACAAGTTTTCTGCAAATCCTTTATATAAGAATCACTAGAAGATGTTGAGACTAGTCGTGGCGCAGGAACAAGCGTGTGACTGTAAGCGTGACAGGTGGGTTCGATTCCAACACGACGAAATGAAATACTTTATATTTTCATTTCCTCCCTCTGGTAACGAGACAAAGCGCGGAGTTGAATTTCATCACTCAACCAATTATAAATACATACAATTAAACTCTAGAATTTATTTAAAATTATTTAAAATCTTAACAAATGATCCTAAATGCTAAATAAATAAATCTATTTTTTCAAAATTTGGTAATTCACTGAATATTTACTTAAGATTAATAGGTGTGTTGCGCATAGAATACTGGAAACAAGTTGACATTTCAAATAGTTTACTAGATACTAAATATTTTCACAAATATCTTTTAAGCTTATATAGTCGGGCTTAAGTAAGCTTAACTTCACCGCTCCTCCACTGTAGCTCCTCTGGGGTTGCACGGGGTCGTGGGCGGCGGTAATCACTTACCATCAGGTGACCCGCACGCTCGTTTGCTGTGTCTTTTCCATAACGAGTGGGGCTTCAACGCCGTGTTTTGGGTAATCACAGAAGTTTTTTTTTTTTCAATTATATATGTCGGAGCGTATCTATATTTCCAGTGTAAAGACATCTGGCCAACTTCTAATAAATGATTACAACCCACATTTAGTATAATATGTTATCAACAAGTGTATAAAAGTGCAAGTGCACGGCGACTCGTGGTATTTTGATTGAGCGTCTCGAGACAAAGTCCTTGCAAAACACATCTATTATTATATTATTCAACCCCAAAATACTGACGGTAGTCAATATCTGGGTATTCGTGACGTCAAAAACGCTGACGTCGTGCTTTTTAAAAACACCTGTGGGGAGCCCTTCTTTGACATATAAAATATAACCATTCCTAGGGAGGGTTCCCTCACTCAAACTTACAACCATCTCATTTATATTCAGATGCAGTCCGGTTAAACCACGTTGCAAGCCCAAAGTTATTTATTAAAAATTATCAACGTAAAAGTTATAAAACTACGTTTAAATAAATACATTGGTAGTATTTATTCAAATTATTCCAGTTATTTATCCATTTGAGACCAGTCGTGGCGCAGCGGCACGAAGTGTGACTGTAAAACTGACTGGTTGTGGATTCGATCCCCACTCGAGGAGATGAAATATTTACTTAAATTTA
>DWAP01004154.1:0-11235 GCA_018230625.1 Heliconius eleuchia
ACGCAATGCCTCCAGAATTCGGCAGAAAGTGGGAAACGGAGTGTCTTAACATCAGATTCCTTCTGCCTACCCTGCTATGTGCGGGATACAGCGTGAAGCTGAAGCTGAAATTTAAAATTAAATTCAAAGATCAACATAACACTTATGCAAATGACTGTATTTGTTATATATATATGACTATATGACTTCCAACTTCCAATTTTGTAGTAAAAGTATCGCAGTGAGGAAAGTATGACTCAATATCCGTTCATTATAAAGATTATGGACGTGTATTTACGAAGCAATGTATTGAATACATAGGAGCTTCTATTAATATGATATTATAATTTTTAATTTTTACATATGGTCCCTATATATATGTAATTAACGTGTATGGGAGAAACAAGAAATCTAGTATTTTTTAATATAATATATTTATTTAATGAAAGTATGAACCATTGTTATCTATGCACTTTTGCCATCCTAAAGATATTTTATTAATCCCTGTACTAAAAAAACCATTTGGACGGGAAATAATAAAGTAGAACAAGAGACCTGTGAAGGCAGTTTCGATTGCCCTACCGGAGATGATTTTTTTCCCTTACAAGAAGTTATCCAAATTTCGAAAAAATGGTAATCTGTTGGAGCAAGGTCTGGGGAGTACGGTGTATGTCTTAGACACTTCAATTGAAGCTTTTCTAATTTGGTAGCCGTCGGTTGCGCTGTATTCTATAGGTCCAAATTTCCAGAACAAAAACGTTGAAACAAAAACGCACTGTGTTTTCTTTTGTGGCACCATCGCCATACACATCATCACTTCTGACTGTTTCCTCAGCACTGGTTCACGGTGGACCTCGTACTCGTAAATAACGCGATATTTCCAATTTTCCATTTTGTAAGGTTACGGACGCAAACAAAAAAAAACAAATGAATGACGGTTAACGGAACACGATTAAATGTGTAAATATCTGTAAAAATTAGAATTTAGAATTTTTAATCAAAGAGGAGAAATTTGCGATTAAAGCGGCCATTACACAAAACACCAATTTCGTATGAAAGGACCTAATATTTATACCTCTATTTCCTACTAGCGGTCCTCTTAAAATATACGAATGTTTATTTAAGTTTATTTTATTTACCAAAAAACAGGCCAAGCGCGACTAAGACTGGCCCACAGAGGAATTTCAGGATTTGGAGGATTGTGATTGGGAAATTAACGGTTTTGATAATGTGGCGAATAAAGTTAGCAAACTTAAGTTTGCCATATACACTTTTTTTGTATGAAATGAACTAATACATTTATTTAGTATGAAATAATTAAACTAATAAATGAATGTATTGTGAGATGTTACTTCGTCCTAAATTTTAAATATCCTATAGGTTCTTATTACGCGGCAAATTTCATACAAAAAGCAGAAAAATGGATGCTTATATCTTTTGATTAAGCTGACTTAGAAGCTTTGATTTATTTTAGGTTAAAATCTCCTCGCAATCTCCAGATATACATACTTCATCAAAAACTAAACTGTAGACGATGATATTTTATTTACTTCAAGGTAAAGAAAATCGAAAATCAACAAATAAAATTACTTAAAATTATTATTTAAAAACAACGTATTTTACATAGTACATATACTTAATATTAGTGTCAATAACTTAATTTGTTCATCAAAAATAGAAAGTTCAAATGAAACTAAACAAAGAGGCAGTTAGTCAGTACTTTTATGGTAATAGATGCATGCAATTCTTAGAGCATTGGGTCGCCCGTTAGCTTAAAGGGCACCAAGACCAGTTACCCCGGTTTAATTCACGTCACGACTAGAGTCCTTATATTTCTGTTAGAGAATCCAATAAAATGTAAATGTATTTATATAAAAATGACTTTAATTTCTTTTGCAGCTTTTGTCTGTAATAAAACCTCGGTTTAGACTAACCTGCTAACAGTTTATTTAGTAAATTATCAGCTGTTTTGGCAAAATCAAATGATATTTTAAAAAAACTATAATGTAGGTATGTATGTATTATCAGAAGGTTTTTACAATTTCGAAATTTGGTTTGTATTCTCTACTATATGAAAAAAAAAACAGCTTCACGCTGTATTCCACACACAGCAGGGTAGGCAGAGGGAACCTAGTGTTAAGACACTCCGTTCCCCATTTCTGCCGAATTCTGGAGGCATTGCGTGTTGACTGATCATTTTTTTGTACATCCGTCTGTTTGTCTGTCTATCAAGAGCCTTTATCTCATGAACGTTTGGAGATTACGAGCTGAAACAACCCATATACTCAGATCTACGATCCCATAATTTCCTGAAAATATCGTATTTCTACATTTACTTAAAAAAAAAGATATGGTTTATATAGTATTAAGTAAGTATTAACATCTACAGATAGTACAAGTTCAGCAAAAAATCTAAAAACTATACATTTGCGGATAACTCCTAAAAAATTATAGCCCTAAAAAGACGTTCAAAATTTGGTATTAAAGCCGCTATTTCAAGTGAGATATCAGGTAAAAGAGTTCTTTCTAAGCAAAACCTGAATTTCGAACTTTTTTAACGAAGCTAACGTAACAACTATTTTTGTAATCGCCCATATAAAAAATAACACACTGAAAACAATAAAATATTCAAACTGTATAATTGAAATTAAACTACAAATTACAATTAGGGATACAACCGTGACTCGAAAATATAGGATCGTAAACGAGTGTTTGTGGCCTTGCAGCTCTTATTAATGATATCGTTATACTCGCTACTGCTACACTTGACCGGTTTTATAGTGGGTGCATAAACAATGGACGAAAGGGGGCCATCGCGGCGGAATGTGCGTAGGGTGCACAGCAGCTGGGGTTCTGCAACGGTCAGTAATTATTCTTTATTTAAATAACCGCCATTCACTCTTTCTGTATTAAAAATATTGATTTTTGTAACTTTTTCTATATAATACATAAAACTTAACATAGTCTATTAAATCTAATACATCACGCCAGCAAGAGCTTTGACCGGTCGTGCGTCAGAACGCACAGAAATAGCGTGGTGCGTGGTACTGGCACAAGCACTGGAAGGGACTCGCTGCTACATCAGTGGATACGGATATAATATAGAGATAATTTATATTTATTTATATTCTGATTTCTTTAAAGTACAGTAGTTATACATTGTATATATTCCTATTGGAGAAATATTAGCAAGTTAAAACAATAGATTCATGTAAAAACACAATATACGATTTATAAGTACGGCTATCCGCAACAAAAAAAGTTCGTAGGTGTCGTTCGTAAGAATTTTAATTTCTTAATTTTCCCAAGTCAGAGTCGTTGATCCAATGGCCATCTGCCAGATCTTTAGTACATCCGAAGGTATATTTCTCGCTTCGGCGAAATTTTGTGAACGTTTCTACTTTACATACGTAAGTGCCAATTTAAGAATAAATACTGAAAGAATACTGACAGACAGTTACAACTTACATGACATTATGTCGTTAACGAGAGTTAAATCTATATATATATATATATACTTTTTATACTCATAGATAATAAAGAAAACATTAAAATAGGATGTAACAAAATTGCAAATAATCAGAATTATGACATAAGGCACTTTTGTCTTAAAAAAACTGACGAATACCTATATATACTTTTTACTGCAGTAGTTATGTTTTACAACTGCATCAATTTTTCAAACTGATTTGAGCTGACTGAGCATGTAACAAAAAAATATTTTTATAATTCAAGGTGTGATAACGTACTTGGCCCATCTTTGCTGGTGAATGAATTGATAAGAAGAAAAAATATTATTTTTTTATTAGCTTCACGCTGTATCCCGCACACAGCAGGGTAGGCAGAGGGAACCTAGTGATAAGATACTCCGTTCCCCACTTACTGCCGAATTCTGGAGGCATTGCTTGATGAGTAAGATTATAATGATTCAAAAGAATAAGTAATACCTAAATTATAAAATAAACATTGTAATAATTATTAAATGGCGAAAGCTGTCCAATAAATCAGGTGAAACCACGCGGAGCTGGATTGAATCTAAATATATGTTCCCACGTCTGAGTCCGTTGGTAATGGAAGTAATTTATTTTTATAGATAGTACGTACGGAAAAGTACAGGGAAGTAGATTATCAATATTCGTTTTTAGCAAATGTTCCTATTTTCAAGGTTTATTGCAAAATATCATTTGAAAATGGTTCACAACAATTGCCGCATATTCATACGTTTGAAGACTGATTTCAACAGTAGGTATCATTTTAAACCACACAAGATATTATTTTTAAGAATTATTTATTTTTATTTCTCGAAATAGGCATAAAACTAAAACTTCAATTTTATATTAAAATAATAATATTTTAGCACAATATGATCACAATAAATAAATTTCGAGGTAGCATTCCAATTGGTAGCTTTTTTTTACCTATTTTTTCATTTGACGTGACGTGCTTATAAGAGTATATTTGAATAAAGAATATTTTGAATTTGAATTTGAATTAATGCCCTGATTATTGTGTGGACAGTATCTATAAAAATATCATATATGTATATTTATATTGAGATTTTGAGAGATCAAGAGTATGCAAGTTTGGCCAAATAATAAAAAAGTCTTTCTAAAATAATTATTTCCTTTCATACAATGTATAAATGATATAAGTTGACTCTCTTCTTATTTAAATATAAGAAAATCTATTTTTATGGTGTTTTAAAAGTATTTTATGTCTTATCAACGCAAATGGCTTGACGTTCGCGAGTGGGCAGCTCGCCAAGCCGCAGGGAGCTCTACATGGAAACATTGATTGTACAAAAATACTCATATGGAATCATTACTATTTTGAGACTATTGTAACACTAAATAAAAGTTTTCTAATACTTATAAATTTCTTTAATACTAAATAAATCGCAACAGCAAAATAATTGTTTTAAGAATATGAATATTCGATTTTTTTATCAGCTTCATGCTGTATCCCGCATACAGCAGGGTAGGCAGAGGGAACGAACGAGGGGACGAAGTGTTAAGACACTCCGTTCCCCACTGTCCGCCGAATTCTGGAGTCTTTGTCTATACACCAGAGCGAAGAAATTAAAAAATAAATTAAAATAAATTAGAAATATATAAGCCATAATCTACCTAAGTATTCATTTATAAAATTTAGTAGGGCATTTGTGGTGCACTTTATATTTATATGAATATAATAGAATAATAAGCAGAACAGACGGAGGCACTCTAATTTCTATGTTACTGCATTCTACATTTAATACCCAAATCGTCGACGGATTCCATAAGATAGCGATTATCTTATGTTAATAATGACAGCATTGTAGCGTGAGTGTAATAAATATCCTGTAATAAATTAACTTACTTAATAAAAGTAACTAGCATTGTTCGGTGTGGGAAAACGTAGATCAAAGCATTTACAATTAACATAATAAAGAGTTAACGTAAGTTATTTCATTTTAATTAAATGTTAAATTGATAATCAGAAAAACAGAAATCTTGAAATATAAATATTTACAAAGTGCAACGTAATTTTACAACAATATTCCTACCGCATAATGAGTTGTGAACAAATTAAATGTCATTTACCTCAACTCATTACTGATGTAGATTATCCAGTATAATGCTAGAACGTTCTCTTTTCTTATTTCTATGTAAATATTATCCATTATATGCAAAATATAAATAAGTAATATGCAACAAATTACAGCTGACACTGTTTTTTAAGAAGATAATTTACTAGAAAACAATCAATTTTACTAGTAAATTATGCAAAAAAATGATTGGTTATAATACAACTCACGAAATAGCAAAAATGTCAACGTTTTTCATTGATTCTGATTACAACTCTAATAATATTATATAGAGTATATAGACTTTTGTATTTAAAAAAACTTATCATGCAGAATTCAAAACATTTTATGGTAAAAAACTAATTTCGTAGTCACTTTACAAAAGTTCCATTTAAGATATTGATATTATGTATAAAATTTCAATGTAGCAGGATGTGAACTCGCGCTTCTTGGATACCGTCCAAGCGCTCTTATCCTCACCATTTAGAAATTCCTACATGAGTTTTACAATTTTTGTGTTACATAGACTTTCAATATGTTTATAATAAGAAGTAAGCAAAACACTTGAGAATATTACAAAATGTTTTCACTTAAGCTGCCACTACACTAGGTTTACAGGTTCTAAGAGAACGCGACATACATACCATTTGAAATTCGCGACAAGCACAATTAATTCGACCTTACCCGTTTCCCTGTTGTATATTACAATTTACGCACAAACGATACTCATTTAGACTGCGATATGCGTAAATATATAAACATTGCAAAAATTTAATTGAGGCAGACATCCAGAGCGTAGATAAAAATCAAAATAGATTTTGGCTAGGCGCCGCGTGCGCAGCAAACAATGTCGGAAACTAGGTCGACATTCTGTATACACTGTCAAATTTGACCGAGTCACTTATTGCTAGTGCATTTATTGTGGGATAATAAATTCTCTAATATTATTTTAAATGCATTTTTATAATAATAATATTAGTTAATTTTAAATAATTATAAAGAGGGGTAATGGGTGAGTAATAATTGATTTGACGGAGGATTTTTAGAAGTTATTATTTTTTTAGAGGCCAGTCGTGGCGCAGAGGCACATAGTGTGACTGCAAAATCGACTGGTTGTGGGTTCGATCCTCGAGGAAATGAAATATTTAAATTTATATTTTCATTTCTTCGCTCTGGTGTTGAGGCAAAAAGTTCCGCCACTCAATACGCAATGCCTCCAGATTTCCACGGAAAGTGGGGAATGGAGTGTCTTAATACTAGGTTCCCTCTGTCTACCCTGCTGTATACGGGATGGATAATAAAAAAATATTTTTTTTTATTAACATAAATAGACGAGACGTAAGAGTAGATAGTATTAAATTTATAATTTTTATTATTGAATAATAATCTCAATTTCTTATATAATTGTTATTTGCTATTTATTTTAAAACTTAGAAATATTCATTCTTAATATAAAATGTTCCTAATACAAAATTCTAATTATACTTGTTTACGCGGTGAAACGGACATGTCTTCTCACTTTTAAAATTGCTAAACATTTTAGTAGTCGATTAAAATGTTTACATTGAAATTATCTACAAAGTACTACATTATACTGTTCAAGAATATGGCTTTACGTGGTTTAGTATCTCGTTCTATCTTTATAGTATATCTATATTTGGCATCTTGGCGCCATTAATACTGTACCTTTAGGCCCGTAGTTAAATAGTGGAACTTTGGTATGACATATTTTCTAAGCCGTTATTATTGCCTAAGGAATTTATTTCAAAATCGAAATATTTTTTTCTTATTAATTTTCAATTATTATTCTTAAAGTAAATTAACTTTACGCTTTACCCCTACTCCAGTCAGAGAGAACGGAGCTCCGGGGCGTCCTCATGCGCTTTACGTGACCTTCCTCCAGTATCTTTGATATTGTGTTTTTGAAGGTGAATCGAGGTTTTCCCCTACCTCTCTAACCACTCATTTTTCTATATATTTTTTTTTGCAATTCTTTCTTTCATTTACTCATTGGACGTGCACAAACCAGTTGAGCACGTTCTTCTTCATTCTCACTCTGACATTCTCTCTAGTACCTGTATATCTCTTCATTCTGTGTATCTCTTCATTTTGGATTCGATCAGCTAAGCAGACTCCGCATATATCTTACGAAGAGAATACATATAACTAAATTAAGAAAATATAATTTTATATATACCGTATACATCTTGAGATGGTAGTAATTTCAAATTTTTCGTCGTCAGTTTGTGAAAAAAGAATTTTACGGCAGCTTACTAATTATCAGTAAAAGTAGGTTGTGTATAAAGTTTTACTTATTCTACAAGTTACAAGTAGTTAATACTTCGATGGATTCCAAATACATTGGATCTAATCTAAATATATGTATGTATGTATGTATTTTGGATGATTCTTTATTATAAATAGACTAACGAGGCACAGTTTGGTGCTATCTGAGTTTAAAAACCCTAAGAAAACTGCTATATTTAAAATATTTTCGTTTCTCTGATGGCATTACACAAAGCATGGCATGAGGTTACATCATCCACAACACAAAGCCCTTTAATGATGGTGTAAACTGAGTAATAAAGTACATTCTCCAGAGAACGTTATTATATATAGTATGTCAATATAACAAAATAAAACATACTATATATATTAAAGTATATTATAATTAAGTTAAATCACTAAGCTTAGCTTTTATATAATAAATTAATAAAAAATTTAGATTTTTCTCGTATTTTTCATATGATACATTAAATATGACACGGACATCTACACAAGGCGACGCTAATAAGACGAGTCTAAATTATCGTCGTCCCATTTCCGCGTGAATTGGAACACCACGTGGTCCGAATATTTCTAAAGCGTTGCCAGTCACGTTCACAAATGTTTATGATATCTATACATAGATATATAACATATTTTGAAAAAATATTATTTATCCTTGGCATTGCGAATGGTTAAAAATAATAAATGAATAAGGAACAAGCGATAATACATATACATACTTTCTTAACGTTTCGTTTTCAGTTTCCTAAATATTTATTTAGGTTAAGGTAATTTTTGTCCACATATGAAATTATATATTTTATATTTTTTTTACATTTAATAATTTTATTATTATCACTTATCACTCAATTTTATTTTTATTTCCACATATTTGTTGAATATATCCAACGAAAAACAACTTACACAATTTTTACCCTTTTAAAATAATTGTTGAGTAAGAGATGATGAAATTGGATCTGTTTTTACCTTCACTCCGTTGCCAGATTATAAAGACTTATTATAAAACTTAAAGTGAATTTATAAAAACAATTATTAAAGGTTATTTAATTGTACCCAAAGAAAATGATTACTGAAAATTTTGATTTTTTTTTTACATTAATGAAAAAGGAATATTTTTAAAAAATAATGTAATGATGATAAAAGAATGTAATTGAAAATTAATAATACTATTATTATAACCTAGCGACCTAAACACGGCTTTGCACCCTTAAATTTATTGTTAATACTGTGACAAAAATTTTCACAAATCAAATTGTAACTTATGCGTTATTCTGATGTATAAGCTCTATAACTTAGGCATCAGCTTTTACATCACTGTAAAGTTTCATCTTAATCGGTTCAGTAGTTTTTGCGTGAACGTGGAACCAATAATTTCCAATACTTGCACGTTGTCAGTCATTTCTTGGAACTTTGTACTTTGTATGGTATTTTTCTGGCCTTGGACTGATAAACCCTAACATAAGCCACAATACAAATAGTTTTATTACTTAATTTTTTCAGCTTCACGCTGTATCCCGCATGTAGCAGGGCAGGCAGAGGGAGCACAGTGTGTGGGGGGTTTTCCATCCCCCACTTTACATCTAGAGGCATTCCTTGTTGAGTAGCGAAGCGAGTAACTCAACGTCACGCCGCTATTTTACTTCATATAATTTCTTAAAATATTTTTTACAGTAATATTCATCAATATTTTTTCAATGCCTCCTGAAAAACGAAAGTGTCTCAATGGGAATGGAGTGTCTTAACATTAGGTTTCCAGGTTACTTAAAAAAAAACAGAACAATCAATTAATTTATAAAAAAAAAATTAACAGGCAGAAAAAATCTTATCAACACCAATAATTAAAAATATTATGAAATTGATTAACAATCGGAACACGTCAGTAGTTTTCTTTATTTCACTTACGCATAGGTTTAGAGAAGCCCTGCAAGATCTTACTGAGTTTCATCATTCCTATGAGTAAGTTCCATTCGTGGTATATTAGTAACTCTTACATTTGTGATGAAATCGTTCTCACAATTATATTCTTATATTATTATTGTATATTTAGTATATTAAATGGAATTTAAGTAAAACAAAGAAATGCAAATAAATAAATTGTGTACTATACAAAATTTTTATATATTCAGCACCACCCGTACTAGGAATATACAATAGTAAAGCTATGGTATACTCGTATTCCTAGTACGGGTACAATATCCACTCATTTTAGAAATAATTATTGCTCAATGGCTGACGAAACAATCGTAGCTTTGTCTAACTTGTGTTTGGCAACATTTTAACCTTAAAGGGCAATACCAATGTAAAAAAATACAATAAAAATCTTTTTAGTAGCTGGTTTTTTTAAAAAAATGTATGCTGATTAATAATTTTATATCAAAAACGTTAAAACTTGAAATTTCTATTATAAACAGGTTTTTAAAGTGAGGTAGTGCGTATTCCACGATCCATCGTCTAAGGAAAATTTGTTGCTTAAATGTCGAGATCAAGGACAAGTATTTATAATTGATTTTTAAAAATTGTACTAGGTAAAAATCTTTTAGTTAAGTTCAAAAATATATTGGGTAAGTAATATATTCAAAAAATTAAGATACAAAAATATATTATATATTTTATAATATAATGCAAAAATTAAATTTTCAGGTTCCATAGATTATCTTAGTGAAGACATAAAAACAATAAGTAACAGACATTGTTACGGACATCGCAAATGTTTTAAATTTCATTATCAATCATTAACCTGTTCATACATTCTCTTCGGGGATTCATTTATGCTACGAACGTGATTTCCAATAGAATATTAATAGTTCTATGTTATTTAGCCAGAAAAATATTCAGAACTTTGAAAAAACTTCCAGAGACATATATTTGAAGCTGCTCAGATAGCCCTTACATACAATTGAATCGATTTAACCCAATGATAAAACAATAATATTTCGAAGTGCAAGCCATACTTACTAAGCAATCTTTGCTCCTTGAATGACTTCGTTAGTTAGTAAGATCGGCGGTGCTTCTCAGCACGATATTATTATTTAAAAAAAAATGTGTACGTCGCTACAAATTAATTTGATATTGTTTAACAAATCCAATGTATGCTCTGCTGGAAGTTTTTTCAGAGTTATGGTTTTGTTATTAACTTTTTATAATAGAACTTTTTATATTATGTTAGAAATCGAAGAGTTCCCGAGTCTAAGCACAATCAGAAAAATAATATCTAGTACTAAGTCATATGAAGAGTTTAAAAACGTTTTTAATATTTCGTACATTCAACTATGCTCTGCTGGAAGTTTTTTCAGGGTTCTGGTTTCGTAATTGACGTTATATTATAGAACTATTTATATTTATATATACTACAATATAGAACATCAACAGTCTTCATCTGATACAATAAGTATCACCACATT
>DWAP01004155.1:0-11235 GCA_018230625.1 Heliconius eleuchia
ACAGACATAACGCTGAATTGCCTAAGCAAATCGCAACGTTGAGATTCGCCACTGAACATAAAGTGTGTTAACACTACGTTTTCCTTGGCTATCCTGCTATACGCGTTATACAGTGTGAAGTTTATTTCCAGCTTCACGCTATATTCTGCATATAACAGGGTAGGCAGAATAACCCTAGTGTTAAATCACTCCGTCCTCCGCTTTCCGCCGAATTCTTACTTTGTAGGAAAAGTGATAGATAGATACATATGCATACAACACTAAAAATGAATTTCCCGAGAACGCTACAGAAACGGTACAAATAAGATTTGTTTGTGAACGGAAGCAAAGTTGCGGGCGATGACTAGTCTAGTATTTTTTTTAAATTAAATGAAATAATCTTATCGGCTTATATAGCAATCCATTCATATTCGAACTTCGTCCTAACAACATCCAGAGCCGGTCAGATCATAGAAATAAATTTAGTATTACCTGAAACCATTCTCTTTGGAATTGAAAAGCCATTATTTCATGAGATAACATATGGGGCCGTGGAATCCCGTTGGTGGGTATTTAATTGTAATGCATTCACCGTTTTAACTGGTTTTACTAAATTTAGATAATATTGTGGTCGTCGTGGCGCAGTAGCACCAACATCAACCTAAGCTCAACGATTGTGGATTCCATTACCATTTGGGAGGGTGACGACTTTTAGTTTCCTGGCTTTGGTAGCAAAATAATAAAACTCACTGTTTTTCACTTCAAAATGCGGAAGGAGAATTCTACATGCCGATGCCGTATGCGAGAGAGAAACCAGTCAGACTGACGCCGTAACCTCACATAATAAGTTATCGCTTTAAAAATTGAGCCGAGAGAGGTCATCAATATTTAAAATTATGTTAATAGGGCTTCATTACCTGGTTGCTTAGTGTGATCTTTCTGAAGATACTTGTTACGCTTGTTTATAATAAGATTATACTAGAAAGGTGATTCGTGATGCTAAAGAGTAGATAGATCGAGAGCACTACCACACGGTGGCCGATCTGTTAAATATACGCACGGTACATAACCCGCAGTCGCGTCTTTAGTATTTTGCAACGTTCGAATAAAATATTAGAACAATAGGCGGACAGTACTACATAAACCAGAGCTGGGACAAAAAGCATTACACACCTACAAATCACATGCCGAGTTGTAGAACCAGTATATATTTTGTCAACGACAAACACCATACAAGAATAGCTGGCGTACTGCGAGACGACATCACGTCACGTCAGTCTTCGAGACGTTAAGCAACACACAATATTATAATATTCGTCAAAGTTTCTTATGTTTAAATGGATGTTAAAAACTAAATTAGTACTAGTAACTTCCAATAACTACTGTCATGTCATGTACCCAGTAAGAAAAAAGTTTTATATAGCGTATTTAGATTTAACTAAATACTTTATTTTTAAGTGATCGGTTATACTCGAAAATTGTGATTTCGATTTAAATTCAGAACCACAGAATGACATTTCATCTAAACAAACATCAAATAAATAACTAGCACCCCAAATACCATCAACGTTTCAATTCCAAAATTCTACAACAAGAAATTCCAAACAATTATCCAATTCTTATTGACTTTTGAGCCCCAAAATTGGTTAAAAGGGGTCGAAACGGAGCAAATCCCCTAAATCTTCGGCTTAGCTCATTAAGCGATACAGCGCTATACTAATAAAGCTGAGATAAGTTTTATTGCGCCACGCCTCCCCTATAGCGATAGCGGGGCGAGATATGCGACTGCTTTACGATCCAAGTGTATTAAGAGTTTCTTGAATCTATAAATATAGATGGTAGACTGGTATTCATCGAGTTGGTAGAACAAGTGCTTAGTGGAATTGGAATCTAAATTTCAAATATATAAAACTCTTCCTTTACTGAGTGATTGACAAGATGAGGAAATCTATCAGCATAGAACGCTTGGAGATGCTTTATAGTAGGAGTTTTATAGTATAAATAGTTTATATTAACACTATAAAGCTAAAAAGTTTGTTTGCTTGAATGCACTCATCACATGAATTACTTGTATTCAATAAATCCTTTTTGTATTGAATAGTGCATTTATTGAAGAAGATTTTTTAATTACATTGTGTTGTGTTAATGCTGCCCGCTGTATTTGCGGTCAGAGTAACTTTAAGCACTTAGAATGTGTCGTGTGTTACATGACTATAAAACAAAAAAAATAATATATTGTTAGTAAGTTCGTCTAAAAGAGGGTAGATATACGTGAAAAATACTATAAAGATATTATAAGAAAGATATATAAGAGATTTCTAACAATTTAGAGCAAAAAGAGATTCAACTGCTGTAGAATATGCTCGAGACTATAAATAGTATAAGCCTAAACTCGAATGATTTAAAACGATTCAAGTAAATAGGACTTGAATATTGAAACTCTAAAGAGGAATAGTAAGTAACCTTTGAACAGTTCCAATATTCAGGTCTTATCCACTCGAATGGTCATAAAGTTCCTGGCTCCATCATCAGATCAGCTAGTTGCTACAACAATATGGTATTATCAGATTAGCTACGTATAACTGCTATTGGTTTAATTGGTTGAAATTCAGATTTTTTTGGATTTTATTACATTCTTTGTTACAGCTCGACTTAGAAATAAAAGCGTCTTAATAATACAAAGATATGGTAAATACAGTAAATTTCATAACAAGATGAATATAGAGACGTTCAATCATTTCGGGCTTAGACGCGCGGTCATTGCGTCCGCTGACAAATAACCGGCTTAGGACGGTGCGAGGCATATTTCATACCGTGATTTCTAAACCTAGGGCTATGTATGTTATGTTACACACTACTAAAGCTACATACATATGCGGTATTCACGTATAACAGGGTAGCCCGAGGGAGGCAGAAATCAACGCTGCGCTCAATATCATTACCAGGGACAAGAAATAAAAATATTTAATATTTCATTCCCCCGAGTGAGAATCGATTCCAAAGCCGTCGTGTTAACAGTCGCACCTTTTTGCCCCTGCGCCTCTTCGGCTAAATTACAGCTACGTATGAACGGAATCACACCGGGTTGCCACTATTTACCCTGCTACGCAACGGAAAACATTTTTTGTGATCTATTTTTTTTTATAAAATAAATCTGATTATGAAATAGCGTAGTTTTGTTGTTGTGTTGAGTGTTTTACGTTCTATACTAAACTTAATTTTCCACTCAGACGGCCAAAAATATTCGTAGTATATTAGGTATACATACTATAAATATTTTTATGTATTATTATATATTGTAAATATGATTTAATTTCTTTGTTAATTCAATTCAAATCGGGAAACCAGAAATTGGAGAGCGCTTTATTTTATCGCTTCTTTGTAATTAGACCTATATATATACATATTAAAAATTAACTTTTAATTGCTGCTTCGTCCACATGGTCAAATTGACCGTTAACCGTTGCATAACTCTTATGACATGTATATGACACATTATAAGGGACGATAGGAATTTGCCTGCAGATACAGTGGGCTACATCAAAACCATTGATGTGGTGTAATATAGCATATATGGAGCCTTCCTAGATAAATGGAGTAGCCAATATAAACTTAACTGAAATCGTCGCGTTTAACTAAACAATCTTGATATGGAAGTTTGGGTATGAAAAAAAAATGTTTCCTTAATATAAGAAAAAATGTCACAATTTACTATAGGTATTACTATAGGTATACTATAGGTATACGTATATATACAGTATATCTCGTAAAAACACGTCAAAAAATGTTCTATCGGAGGCTGCATCGGATGCTAAGCTCAAGCTCATTTCTTCGTATCAGATCCCGACATAAAAATATTGTGCGGCGAGCGCCGGAAATTAAAAATATATCACACTGGAAACGGAAAACTAACTATATTGCTTAGGTAACCGTGTTATTAGAAAGCATACTGTTTTATGAGAAAATGTTCATGTTATTCAAAGTAAATTTCGTGGCTTTATGTAAAAGTAATTATTATTCACGAAAAATTTCTGTGATATAATTATTGAGTGAAAAAAAATTGAGAAAAAAAAATACATTGCACTCTGTAGGTACCATAATCATGAAAATCTTTTTATTCACGCAATATCTCCAATATTCGGCGGTGCGTAAGGAACAGAGTGTCTTAACACTAGGTTCCTCTGCGTTCCTTTAGTTTTTTATTTAAATAATTGTTGATTACGATTTAAAAAAAATTAAAACCTAAATCACGCTTAAGGTTCTATCAGCCATCTGTCAGTTCCACCGTTAGCCCGATGATACCATGATACAATTATTACAACTAGGAAACGGAGTATCTCAACACTAGCCCGGAGGATAGCAAGGTAGATAGAGGGCAGAACCTAGTGTTAAGACACTCCGATCTCCACTTTCTGCCGAATTTTCAAGGCATTGCATGTGAAGTGGCGGAACTCAACGCCGCGCTGTGGCCTCGGTGTCAGAGGGAATAAATAAAAAATATTATCATATATTTTTTACAATTCTAAAGTGGTATTCCATACTTAGGAAAGAAAAATACTATTTAGACCACATATAAAAATTTTAACATATTAATTTTTTTTACATAATAATTCAATCCCTCAACTGGGAATCAAAACCACAACCGTCGCGTTACAGTCACCCGCTTGTGCTTGTGCGCTACGACGGCCACATATTTAATTATGACTTGTTAACTTTTAGTTGATTCAAACAAGCTAATTCCCACTCCCCGCACTAAGTCCACAATATGAACAAAAACAACTTATAATTAAAGAAACTTAGGTTAGTTTCATATAACAAAGCGAAACGTTCTTGTGTATGGGGCTTCTTGAGGCGTTACCACTTTGTTATGTTTTTGTAGTAATTTATAAATGGCTATTACAATATAATATTCTTTATTGTACTAAAACTTACAAGGTATTGACGTCATCGCTGTTTAGGTGGTACGCACGTGTCTGAAGTAATGTGACGTTTATGGACATTTTTTTTTAATTTCACACTAAGTACCGTGTAAAGCAGTGTAGGCAAAACGAATTTAGTGTTAAAACACTCCGTTCCTCCGTTCGTAAGTATCATCATTTCTTTGAGCGGTGACTGCGGCACCATAGCTTTGTAAGTACTTTGGTTAATAAGAATGATTATAAGTTATGACGATGAGGCCCTCTTGGTCCAGTGGTATAAGGATATAATTCTAAACGCAACGTTTATAGGTTCAGTTCCCCCTCGGAGTAATGAAATATTGAATATTATAGTTTTCTCGTTTTGATAACGGAGCAAAGAGCGGCGTTGAGTATATAAATATATAGCGCAGACAAAGCGCAATGTCAGTAGAGTGACTCGACATTCATTTCTCCGTTTCCCACCAGTATACGAGACATAGTGGTGAAACTCTCCGCAGGAATTTGTTTCAGCGAAGTGCAGAAATAAAAGTCTTTCTTTTTCTGAAAGTTAACTTTAATATGAGGATTGGCTTTTTGGCTTTTAGATAGTAATTAAAAATGTAAAGAGGAAGGAGAAAATATCGTCCTATCGTTATTTATATTTTTAGTAATTGTTCCATCTCTACTACATTTATTTTCGCCTATTAAGAGGCGCAGACTTCAGAAATCATATCAGAAAATTATTCGTAAAAACATATCGGATTAGAATCCAAAACCGTCCTGTAAAATCAGATGTTAGGTAAGTCAGTCAAGGTAAGTTAAACAAAAGCTATATTAGATACAAAACGTTGATACAAAATGACATTTCAATTTTGTTTCTACCTTCAGCTATAGATGTGTTTAAAATAGGGCTATTTCGTTCAACGAACCAAATTGGATTGTTCCTCGTAGACAGTTATGGTCTTGCGGGCGCTGGTTGTAAATATTTTTTTGGAATTACTGGAAATTAGTTTTGTATTGTTTGCATAGTTGGGATAACACATTTGAGACTAATCTATGCTTCTAGACTTATAAATATATTTTTACTTCTTAATAGTTTGTTTGATTGAACGCGCTAATCTCAGGAACTGGTCAGAATAAAAAAAAAATTAAAAATTGTGTTATATAGTCCATTTATCGCTACCATCAAGCTAGTACTGCTTATAAATGTTGAATACAACAGGCTTGTTGGTGTAGCTACATTATGGCGAAGTGGGGCAGCGTTTGACTGTGCAATGATCAATATGGTGGATGTTAATATGCTATATAGAATGGAAGCAGCTCAGTCTTTTAGTTCATGGGACCAAAATCACGAAGTTTTAGGGGTTCTCATAATAAGTTCTTTGATTTTCACGATTATTACACATTTTAAATGAAACTAATTTAACCGGATTAATCGCGTATATTTAAGATTTTACATTTTGGAAACCCGACGTTTCGAACACTTTGCAGTAGTCCGTGGTCATTTAGGGGTTCTATTTGAAAATTGGACCTGGACATCAAAAATAAATAAGTTTCTCACAATCATAATAATTAGTCTTTTGTTTTGCTATAAGAGCGAGGAAAATTAAATAATTAATACCTCCAATTGAGTAAGCAACCTACAACCACCGCATTTACATCCGAACACTAAGCCACTGCGCCACGACGGTTTCTATTACTGATTTAAGCACAACGTTTCTATTTCCGTTACACAGCCCTATACAGCCGGTGTAGCTTAGTCTATAAGCTATTATTTAGTGGACACGTCACCGAGCGTTATTAATCGACGCGGTTAGCCTGATAATAAATAAAGTGCCTGTCAAATATGACTTTTTAGTCTCATATTCTGATTTGATTTGTTAAATATTTATATTAAACACTAGCGGCCCCCGTACGGCTACGCCCGCTTGAAAAAATTTAAGTGTATTTCAGAAAAAAACCAATCAAGCGCAAGTCGGTTTCGCCCACAGAGGCTCTGTACCAATTTGAGGATTGTTATTAGGAAATACCTTATAGGTTTGCGGGTATATGTTTGTAATTATCTATATCTATGAAATATTAATAAATTTTTACTTAAAAAAAATGTTCTTTATTTTTTTTTATTTATTGTAATATCTTACTTCGTCCTAATTTTGCGAGATCACTTTGTTGGACAACGAAGTGACCGCAAGCGCAATTTTCCCGCATAAACTCCGATCTCGATCCTAAATTGTGTAATCTCGGTGTTTTTACCATTGTACAAATTGAAAGCTAGAGATTCAGCCAATTCAGTAAATCGGTTGTATAAAATAACTGTTATAGCAATTAGCAAATATACTTTGTTTATTTATGATTGTAATAAAACGCTATAAACTAACGGAAGCTTGCCAGTATCCAATAGTAAAAACCGCAATTAAATCAATTAAGCCGATTCTGAGATTAGCGATAACAAACTCACAGACGAACAGCCATACAGACAAAAATGTTTAAAATCTTTGTTTTGGATTCTACTTATTTAATAAAAGTCCCCAATAACATTTTTTCTTATATAAGGTGGAAGCGTCAGCGCTTCTTTTACGGGAACAGCACAAAGGGTAAAATATTTTAAACCCATACCTAAAGAAAATAATCAAGATACCTCAGCAGTATTTTTATTTTTATTTCAGTCATTCTTGAAATACTAATAATTTTATTATTTATTTTGTTTGAAAAAAACACTTTTTCATTTTGGGGATTTTTCTAAACTGTATAAAGTTTTTCTAGTGTAGTTAAAACTGTGGTTTCATTTAAAGTGGTGCTGACAAAAACACTGTTTATTTTCCAGGTACCGTCCATCCATCCGTTGCAACCTTAATATAAGTATAGATTGTATATTTTTGGTAAATATTCTAACAAATGAATATTGTATTGAGTTACCAGTAATACGATTTGAATAGAACAGAAAAGATTTTGAAAGAGAGATTTTGCGTTTCGAGTAGCGGAACTAAGCGAAGCGTTTTGCCATATTGCTAAAAAGACAATAATTCATTCCCCCGAGCGGGAATCAAACGTCAGACGCTGAGCCACTGTCTTGATGGCCTCAACTTTCGATATCGGTTTAAAGAAGCAGCATTCACAATTTATAAGTCTATTAATTAATTAGATAAGCTGAGTTTGGTTATACCAAAACGGAGAAATAAAATAAATTATTCTCCTAATTGAGAATCGAACCCACAACCGTCATGGTTACTAGTAATTAGGAGCCATCGCTCCTTCGCTGCGTTACGATGACCTGTTGATAAAGTAGGTGTGAATGTATTTCTTAAGATTTCTAAAAGAAAAGAAAGTCATTGACGTTGTTCCAGCCGCAGGTTAAATTTTAATTAAATTAATTAAAACACGCCACTGAGACATTGTTCATTTCAAAATAAAAAAACGATAGAGTTGGAAACTTATTGACGGGAATAAGAAGTTATATCTAATAGTTGCGTAGACTGTGAGTTTAAATCTTATTTGCGGTAATATTTATAATACTTTTATGAAAGTTTACATATAAACACCGTGCTTTATTTTCATAGACATGCCCATTAAGATAAAACGCGGCGTTTAGTTTCCCTAAACATGCAGTCTCTTAGTAGGCATAAAGCGGGGAACGGAGTAAGTTATCACAATAACGTCTCTTTGCGCGACCCTCTCACATAACATCAACGTTTAAATATAAGAAAAGTTTTTCGCTTCACCCCGCAAAAATCTAGATACGAAAAGGGATCTTTTGACTAATGACATAATGTTCCATAAATCGCGAAATTTACGTGATTGTATGTTGAGTTGCGGAACTCTCCGCCGTTTTTGTCTTCTTATCTCAATCGGAATGCTACGACTGCCTCATATAAAAAATGAAATATCTATTTAGCTGTATAGGTGTGTCGCAGGGGTACAAGCGTATGACTGTAAACTCAACAAATTATGGTTTCTATTCCCATTTCCCACTCGAATAAATGAAATATTTAATATTTTAATTTCTTTGTTTTGGTATCGAGGTTAAGCGCGGCGTTGAGTTCCACTACTCAATACGAAATGCTTCCAGAATTCCGCAGCAAATGGAAAAAGAAGTGTCTAAACACTAAGTTCCCTCTGCCTACCCTGCTAAATCGAGTATACAGAGTGAAGCTGTAAAAAAGGAGACCATCTACAGAGATATATATCGAATCACAGTCAAAAGAAGTCATTAGCTTTGTCAGGTGTACCACTCAGTCGTGATGCGGACGCGGTGCAGCCGACGTCCTGTAGATAATCACATCCGTACTCCGCTTATGCTACACACGAGAATATCTAGACCTGCTTAGATGGATCATTAAAACTACCTTTCTATTTGCGGGTATATGAAGGAGTCGATATAGAGGTGCAGTTTACAGAGGATAAGGTGGAAGAAAAAAATAATCAAATCTATTTCATGTATTGTATACGTTTCCTTTTATACATTAATTTTTGACAAAATAAAACCGAACTCAAACAACGATCTAAAAATTAAAAATAAAAATAACGTACTTTGTTTGATTTTGTTGAACAAAATATAATTAGAAAGAAAGATTTTATAATTTTGAAGTCAGTGACAAGCTAATGCCAAACAACCTCTATCGGCTATCGTAGTAACGATATCAAAATTAAGCTAATGCTTTTTGTTTTATTTGACACTAGCTTTCAAGTAAAAGAACAATCATTAAAATCGGTTAACAAACATAAAAAAAATACAGTCGAATTGATAACATCCTTTTCTTACAGAAGTCGGTTAAAAAATGTATGATTTCTTTCCCAATATAGAATATACGTCCTTTAGATTAGATACAATCATCTCAGTATGATTTTATGTTTCCAAAGTAAGTGTAAGTTTATTTAAAAAATATTTCACTATTTCGAAATCATTTCGAAATTTGGTGCAGGATATTGTTATTAGTAACTTAATATCTTTTAATAAAATACATAATGTTTTTGTGATTAAGTAAATTTCTGATGTTAAAGTTGATAATTGTTCGATTATACATATAAATTGGGTTGGATCTCGCAAAATGCGTTAAATTCTTCTTTCTTTATTAGTAACAAGAAGAATAAGAGTACGCAGAGGGAACCTAGGATTAAAACACTCCGTTCCTCAATTTCTGCCGAATTTTGAAGACACCAGAGCGAAGAAATGAAAATATATATTTAAGTAAATATTTCATCTCCTCGAGTGGGGATCGAATCAACAACCAGTCGGTTTTACAGTCACACTTCGTGCCACTGCGTCACGATTGGCTTCATAAAATAATTACCTACTATATGTAAGTTCCTCTCAGATTATACTTAAAATATGATGTATGCTGTATAATATACATAGAGTTATATATGTAACGTAATATAATATATATGTAACACGAACAGGTATTATTTGGCCTAAAATTCATATAAAACACACCTGTTAGCTCTTCACCGAAATGCTCATCCCGTATAGATAGATATTTGTCTACAATGCTCCCGAACTTTGCATATTTATTACTCAACCCTTTTCTTTCAGCGTCCGGTCCTTTTGATCGCAATATTAAATAAAAATATTTTTATGTATTAGTAAAAATTTAAAATGTCTTTAAAATTTTATATGCTTATATGCTAAATTGTACCAGATATATAAGTCAAAAACAGTTTCATTTAATTGGTCAAATTATTTAAATTCTACCATAATTATATCTAAAAAGCAGACAAAAAACAGCCTCACGTTTTTAACGTGCCTTTCCCAAAACAAACATAAACTGAGTGGCGGAACTTAACCCCACACTTTGGCTACCAGAATAAAAACCAATGATATAATAATATACCCAAGCGATCAAACCCATAATCATCCCATTTACATTCAGCCATTTACAATATTACCATTTATATATTGAGTTTACCATTTACAAATTAAATGACATTTAGTTACTATGTGTTCAATTGACGTAGATTTAATAGTTTTAAATAAAAAATAATAATAAATCAGTAGTGTAGGCAGAGGGAACCTAGTGTTAGGACACCGCGTTCCCCAATTAAATTGTGTTTTAAATCTGAAATTATATTATTATTTATAAGAAAATAAAAGAATCAGAGCTTAAGGCTTAACATGGCTAGTTCTAACGTATAATTTATATTAATAAAAATTGATCAAGTGCGAGTCGGATTTGACACCGAGGGTTAAGGAACAATTTCATCACTGTAAGTCAACACGAAGTAAGGTTGACATACTTATATTTTCGTTTTATGAAACTTTTATTTGAGTTGTATGTAATGTGATTTATTAGAGCTATGTTGAGGCCAGTCGTGGCGCAGCGGCACGAAGTGTGATTGTAAAATCGACTGGTTGTGGGTTCGA
>DWAP01004156.1:0-11233 GCA_018230625.1 Heliconius eleuchia
CTCAACACGCAATGCCTCCAAAATTCGGCAGAAAGTTGAGAACGGAGTGTCTTAACACTAGGTTCCCGCTGCCTACCCTGCTGTGTGCGGGAACACAGCGTGAAGCTGATTTACAGCGTATTTTATTATAAAGGTTCAAATTCCCAACAATGAAATTATGTAAAATTTTTAAGTTATATTTCTAAGATTCATTCAAATATCTGATAACGACCTCAAGATGATGTCACCCTTACATAAACATCTAAATATAGTGAGTAGGCATACCTTAATTCGTTCATTTGTCCTAGGACTGACCTAAGAACTAAGACAATAGACTCATCAAGCTCGCATCGCTGGAGATAAGTCCGAGTAGAATATTACTAATTGTTACCAAAATTTTATGTTATATAAATATAAATGAATACGAAATACATTCTAATATTTCATTCTGCATTTTAAATTGTATGACGCTGTGATAATTAGGAAATCTGACTGTAGGTACATAGTTTGAATCCCATTCGGAAAAAAGTAAATATTGTTTTGTGTTTTTCATCTGTAAATTTTTAATCTCATTTAACCCTAATCAATCTAGAGAATATATTTCTTTTGATTAACGTATTGTTATAAAGATCTTTATACTTAAAGACAATGATTGTACTGAGACGATCACAAGCATAGCCAAATTGTAATTTATCTAATTTGCTACCATTGAAAAGTTCCATCAATATCAATATAAAATTTTCAAGCATAAAAATACGTTGTTATATACAGATAGTATATTTGTATACAATATGAAAGTTCACTAGAACGTTCGTTTTCCCTCTTCCAGTGACCTAAGGATGCGACACAATGCACTCATCAAGCCCTCTTGTTTAGGATAATCGCTGAGTCTCCGAATATGCCATAATTGTTTTGTCTACATCTTACATTCATGTCGATGAATGCGGATTTTTACGGCAACAATAGATATAAGTTACGTGATATAACTAACTTATTATAATTTTTTTATTCTTTATCTGTAATACCGTAAATGTATGATTAATACTTAGTTTTAAGTGTAAAATATATTTTTTCTTCTCCATGCACTTTTTTCCTGTGTATAGTTTTGTCACACATAAACTAATATAGCGACTATAATTTTAGCTTTTACACTCATTCAACGAGGTCTTAACGTAGGATTTTATATAAAAAAATAATATATTCATATGGTAAGGGAAAAGTAATATGTTTAAATATTAAAAGAGCTTAAAATATGAAGTTTTCTATTCAGTTACGATGGGAGATTTTTGAATAAAAATTATTGTGAAACAAATGCAATCCACTTAGAAAGTGCACAAAACACTTCTGAATGAAACAGTGGAAATAAAAATGGCGGGCTTATAGTTGAGCATGAAAATACAAGTAAGTACCCGCGTTCGAGTCAAGATGCCACTACATTTCCGCACAGTTGCCCGCAAAGGAAAGCTTTCGATAGAGAAATTTTGTTCCGAGCGCCACTTGAGAAATTTTCTCGATCTGACGCAAGAAACCATAATGTAGCTACATGCCGAATGATAACCTAACGCAGCCCTTCGCGGCGATTCTGATCGTTTAAAAGATCAAGAGCTGTATCTATCTCAATGTATCATTAAACACGTCGCATTGTTTACAGTACGGCCGATCCCCTCCGCTGGCTGTCGTCCCGTAAAGCAAACAAGTGCACATCCTTTGACAGACTAACACAAACAATTGTCCAAATCATAAACAATGGCGTACATCGCAAATATTATCCGCGCCCCGCACAAAGTATCCCTACGTATAATGAACCATTCATACTGCCAAACAAACTCCAACCAACCATATGCAATAATTCTATACGTACGGACGGAATCCTCTAAAGCGCTAACTCCCTGTTTTGTTACAAAGCAAATTAAACTGAAATAGACGATACTAAAATCCAAAATTAAATGAACGTCTTCATAGATATAAATCCTTGAGTGACTGACAAAGAACAGAAGCGATTTCACGACATCAAAGTGGAACACGACATATTACGCTTCAAAATAAACACCAGAATAAATACATCGAAATGTTTGCTCCGAAATAATCGGCAATGGGGTGATCATATTCTAAATTACCCGGTAACCGAGGGTAGTTTCGCCAACCCTTTTGATAGTCAGGATTAATTTGCTGTTTGTGCATAGGTTGTCTCTGCGCCGGGATTGCAATTAATAAGCACTAATAGCTTACATCGGGAGTTGTTTCCATAATTTTGTTCTCCACGTATAAACACAGTTGAACGTACGTCACGCGTGTAATAAACATATTTTATTGTGTTACAACTTTTCTAACGAACCGAAATTGTTCACGGGGACGTTGAAATTCGAGTTTAAAAATGGAAGCCTGTAATTTGCACATAAAACACATCCTAATGGCATCGTACGTGATCACTTATTCGGTGGACTCACAAAGCGAGGCATCTTCATCTGAAAGCAGACTTCGATTTAAATACATTATTCTTGTAATAACAGAACCGGACGGAGGGATCCATTGAAGTTGTAGAATACATTATTTTAATTCATACCACCTCTTTGTGACCCATCAGAAAATTAATGGATTCAAAGCCTTCTCTTCCGTTCGACAAAGAATAATTTGCTAAGTAAATGAACGGGCAGACAATCCTGTTACGATCCCGAGTTTTGTTTCGATGGAAGATTAAAGAGTAGCGAATCTGTGAAAGGTGCCCTTTTCAATCACAGCCTTTGTGAGTGTTATCTCTGTTAATTTTGGGAGGTCAATGAATGAAGTACACAATGCGATCTCATTTAACTTTATTATTCATTTCTGTTTTGATTTATTTGATCGCAGCGTCGGGGCTGAGGTTGTTTTTTGCGTTCATCTGTTCAGACAGTCCGCTGGTAATCCCTCAAGTTATATTAAGATGCATTTAGCGGGAAAGCAATAATCTAAATTGAAATATGTTGTCCGAGATGCAAGATGCCGTCTCAATTCCGTATTCATTGGGAGCGGGAGAATGGGAAGCTACACAAAATTATTGTCAAATCTCAGGGGCGTTCCGAACGACGATCCCTCGAACAAGAGTTACGAAACGTGGCGTGCTCAGTTATTGGAAGGTATGCCTTTGTTTATTATTATATTCGTTTTTGTTTTGTAAAGAATTTTGATTTGAAAATATTGATTTGAATTGTGCATAGGTAGTTACAATTGATGATAGTAAAACACAAAGACAATGACAGTAAAACTTTTGTGTATGAATAGAATTTTTAAAAATGTTATATTTGAAAACATTTTATATATGTAACTAACCTTACATACAGAACTATTTAAGAAATAGAAACTAAAATAAATGTCTAAAACCATTTTCTCAATAAATAGAATGTCCAAAAATTTCTAACGTCTGTCGATACTGTGTTTAAGATGAAGTTGAGAATCATCAAGGCGACCCCAGTCGTCGGTCACTTAGTTACGTAACGTCTTGCCAACTTACTACACTGCCGCATTACTTTACGAACCTTTGTATCTTTGGAGGTCCTCTTTATATTGAATGTTTGTATTTAATCTTAAAATGTCCTGAATATTAGTCGTAAATTCAAATACAAACGAGGCAAAACAAGATATTCATAATGTAGGTTTAGGCTTTAAGAATAATTAAACAAAGGCATTTATTTTTAAGACATTAGCCTACATTATTAATAACTTTTAAACGGAACGGAAAGCAATCGGTAAGTGAAGAACGGAATGACGCACTGCTATTTTGCCCAACAAATGTATGAAATTTCTCAATTTAGATATTTCTCAATCCATCTATTATTCAAATTGTAATTATGATTATTATGATCCGATAACCGATAGGTATCCATTCAAACAAAACAAATAAAGCTTACAATTAATGGTATAATTAAAATGATTAAATAGCGTAGGTCAGCCATTTAAAATTCTTCATTCAAGGTGATAGCGAAGGATACTTTTTGTTGATGGTTTTTAGAAAATTTACACATTCGTATAATAACAATTCTTATCTTAATACTTATTATTAGTATTCAGCTGTTATTATGTATTATATAGCTAATGTTTTTCTTTCTGCTTCCCGTTTTATCCCGCATAGAAGAGTAGCAAAGTGAACATGGTGTTAAGACAGTCCATTCTCCAATTTCTGCCCAATCATTGAGATATAGCGTGTTGGGGAGTGGATGTCAACGCGCTTCGTTTTATTAGAGCAATGACAATAACTAATTTCTCTAAGTGGGAATCGAACCTACGACCATCGCGTTTACGGTCAGATGCTGCTCAACTGCCCCTATCTTCCTCACAGAGTTATATAATAATACTTACTTAATCGCAATCAAATTAAAATATTAAGCTTGAATAATTGTTCATGCTCACGTAAAATACAAAAAAAAACGATAATAGGTTATTATAAATTTTATGATTATAATTTTATTTGTTGTTGAGGTCGTAGTAGCGCGGGGGACAATGGTGTGACGCTACGGTTGATGGTTCGATCCCCATTCGGGGGAATGATTTATTATTTATTAATATATTAATTTATTCGTTCGATAGCACCAAGGCAAAAGCGCGGCGTTAAGTTCCTACATTGAAAACGCAATGTATTGAAAAAAAATATCGGAAAGTAGGGAACAGAGTGTCTTAACACTATCTTCCCTCTGCCTACCCTGCTGTTTGCTTTATACAGCGTGATGAATTTGTTGTTTGTGTAAAACTCAATAGTAACGTATAAACGTTGAATGTTTGTTCGGAATAATATCGAAAGCTGTATATATAATTCATAAGGTCGCCGGCAAAGCCACTAGGTAGTAGGTACACCTTTGTGAATAATTTAGATGTCAGACACATATTATTTTTGCAAGGGCCGCGGTCTGCTCTCTTTACCCTATAAAATATCATTCAAGGATAGGGATATTGTGGAATTCCTTTTGAATTTGAAGTTCTTCGATGCGGTTAACTTAGTTTGTGTTTAGATGCCATCATGGATGTAAAAATGTTTGTACATACGATGAACACACAAGTGTTCGATTCCGATTTGATAGGACCTTTTTGTATATGAAAAAATATATATTTGCAACAATTGTCTAGCGTTATTCTACGGTTAGGAACAAGGCACTTAGCTTCTTTTCTTTATATTAGAGGTGCCTCTAAGATTTCAAATTCTACTTTAAAATTTTATTCGTTTAAAAAAATATATATAAAAAATTTGGTTGATTTATTTGGGCAGTTGAATTTAACATTATTCTAACATAGAAATCAAATGGAAAACAAAATGACTTAACACTAGATTTTATATTTCTACCAGTAAACAAAAAAAAATACAGATAAACATACATCACTAGCGTCGAACATTATAATATATACAAAATAGTTATCAAAACACAAACGCTTTCATCAAATCAAAGCTCTTCCATCTCTTGTTTACAAACTGACAATACCTCAATCTGCGAGCTCTAACTCAATTACTCCACATCTGAGCACAATCCCACGCCATTATTAACCCCTTCAAGGAGTTAAAATGACAATTTGCGGTTATTTGTCGTATCTACAGACGGGTAGAGTACGGTCGACCAGTCTTGGCCTCCATGAACTAAGGTTTTCTGAACATAACTTTTGCACTGTTCACTCGGGATGAAAAATCCTATACATAATTCGGCGTAGACATCACAGCTATGTAACTCCAGGATGGCCAAGACTCGTCGACCGTACTGTAGTTTCTTACTGCCTCGTTTTCGGTTAAATATCATAATGTTTTATACTAACTGTTGCGGTCTTTACGGTAATTGTCTCACAATGACTTTGTTTATAGGATTTGTTACTGTTTAAATTGTCGTTCTCACACTTGAAAGCTGTGTTTTGCTAATACGTTTAACAGTTTTGTGGGTTTTTGAATGATGATCTTATTCTAGCTTAGCTCTCTTTAGCTTCACGCTTTTTCCCGTATAGCATGGCCGACAGAGGGAAGTGAAATGATACTCTGTTCTTCACTGTATTGTTTAATAAATAAAGTAGTGTTAAAATGTTATGCGATTCTACCAGGGTTCTTCAGTGCGTCTTAGTATGGAGAATGAAGAGTGCACTCAGGGTATTGTACCAAAAGATATTGATCGAGTGTATTAGTTTTTTTTTCAGACTTAATTTTTGTTAATATTTGTATACCTATATAATGAAACGCAACAAAATACATAATTTCGAAGCACACCATTCTAAAGAGCTATACTAAAATCCAATTCGACTCGATCACCGTCAGAACAACAATACGTACAAACATTTGAACTAACGTTACGCAACTACGGAGCGGTGGTTATTAATTTTCTTGAACCGTACACTAACATCTAGTTTACTATTCACGTAAAGGCACTATTCAAATCAAACAATGAACCAGTGACGTGTAATTTCGCAAGTGCTATAAATAAAGTGTCGCCGGCACTGTGCTGAGAACAATGATCTTTCGCTTAGAAACTACCTTTAGTGAAACAAATCTATTCACTATTTACCTATAATACTCAAAATGTAACGAAAACACACGATTTTCATACATTATTATCTATGTTCTTGTCGTCTGATTTGGACAGTGTTTTAATAAAGTGGTCTGGAGTCAAGTCTTAACATAATTTACACGAACATTTGTTAATGTTACTATATTATGAATTGAGTTTAATTTAAATTCATGAGCTTATTATGTCAGTGATAGTTGTGTATTCAAATCTCTTGAGGGAAACGTTCACCTGGCAACGAACGTCACTAAATTAATATCTGAACTACATTTTTCATTTGATCTTAAGATCTAAAGGCAAATTTAATAAGAAAAAAAAATGTTTCTACTAATAGTTCCAAATTAAAACACCATTTCGTCAAATCACATTATATTACCACAATATCGTGTCTAATAAAGCAGGAGTGCCAAGTTTGGACTCAATAAATGTGAGATGAAGTGGAATAATCGACTCGACAAACAAGAGGGCTCGACACTCGACAGTGCGTCCCGATCCACTGATAGTTGATACAATCCGATACATCCAATTAGAAATCTTGTGTAGTTTTATATATCCACCGTCGCGTCCTCTTCAGTTAGAACTTAATGTTATTTAAAATCTAATTGACCGAATATCCGCAATTATAACAAATATTTATGAAAGCAAAGTTGGCAAAAATTTTTTCTCATAAAATTTTGAATATAATAATTTTGTGACAGTCAACGGATACGTTTAATATCTAGAAATTATGATTTGTAAGATCACACGCACCCAATTCATTCTTTCGACATCAAAAAGAGATGAAGAAAATATGTTTTCTGCTAACCATTGATTAGTTCTCTTGTCACATCAAAGGGCCGGGGGGCCATTGTGTGACCTCTAATAATGATATTTCCATCAATTTTTCTATTCGTTTCGTTCATTCGCTTTAATGTTGTGAGAATGTTTGATGGCTTTAGTTACTTATGGTGTTTTCTTATTACTTAAGTAAGTACCTATAGGTACTATGTTTATTTCGAGGTATGTTTCTCCAATTGTTGAGTAGATTATGTCCAAAACCGTTTGTAGGAAATACTTGTGAAGTTTCCCCAAGTGGCATTCGAATCCACAATTATCGTGCTCATTTTAGCGCGGAGCTGTGTAACTAGAAATTAGTAGACATGTACTTCGCAGAGAGAATTAACGTGTCAAATGTCTACGTTCTTCTCGTCTTCTATTTGAGTGGCCGAACAGAAATCTTTCTTTAGTCATCGGAAGTAGAAAAAATTACAACAATTCTTTCTCACTAGTGACTTCAACCCAAAACTATCAATTACAGCGATTACAGTCGGACGCTGCAATACTGCGCCATGATGTTCTTCAGATACTTACATTTTTTTTTAAAATATAACAATAAAGATATAGATAAAGAAAACAATGGAAAAAAGTGCATTCGTACGTTCTTACAAACCGAATATTATTTATTTTTATGATGTCTTATTACCAAGTGATTTACTGTTGACAGTTCATTTTGCTTTTTTATTGCCAAAGTAAATCTTTTAACAATATTTGAGGTGGTTCACTTTGATGTTTGTTAGTGGTGGAGTGGTTTTGTTGTATTTTGTTTTCATTGCTTTTTTTATATTTAACTGGTATTTTTTTTTTAAATAAAATATTAGCTAATACATGTATTTATGTTTTTTTTAACGTACTGAAATAAATTAATTAAAACAATTCTCCAAAAAAATTAATGTAAATTATATGTAAACAAAAAAATTAAATTAATAAGAACGTTATACATGTTAGATTCGCGCTTATCCTGCATATTGCGGGGTAGGCAGATTAGACATTATTCTGAAACAAAACGAGAAAATGAAAATAGCTTATTCCGCGATTGAGAATCGAACCCATAACCGTCGCATTTACATTTACACGCTACCTCTGCCGCTGCACCACTACGGCCTTAACAAAAAATTAAGTAGCTACCTATGTTTTTGTTACTATTAAGAATATGGTATATCTTTTTATGTTTATACATTTAAATGCACCCCAAGCTGTCAGCATAGTGGCTCATCACTAGATTTTTCTTATCTCTCTTATAGATTCTAATAATCTAGTCGAATTGTTTATACAACATATATATTTTTTTGAAGCAAATATCATATATTTATCCAATTTAAAACATAAATTCATTTAAAAGCAAAATTTAACTACTTACCCTTTAAAAACACCTATTAATACAATAAAAAGTGATGAAAATAATAATATAAAATTATTCTTTAGTACAAATAGATCGAGTTGTTGGCACCGACTTCAGTGGAAACAAAGCGAGTGACAAATAAAATATATCTATATGTAGTGTAGAATGTCAAACATTATCTTGAGTTATAATAAATGTGGGATCATATTGTTAATAATTTTTTTATAGCTTCACGCTCTATTCCGCATACGTATATCGGGGTAAGCAGAGGGAACCAGTATTAAGACTTTCCGCGCAACGGGATTTGAGATATTCCGAGGCACTGCGTGTTGACTGGCGGAACTCAACACCATAATTTATTCTAAATTGAGAAATAAAACAAAGAATAAGAAAAATATTATAATTGTGCTATTAAAATACAATAGTAATTAATTGTCTCCACTAAAAAAAATATTTAGTTATTTATATAACTATAATTTATACATCAACATAACACGTCTTATATTTTTTTACGAATAAACATAATATATTTAAATTTATTATCAAAATTGAATAATCATTTGTAGGTCACACTTCTAGAACCAGGTATTACATTATAGTAATACGTAGTTGTAAATTTTATCTAACGTTCGTTACACCTAATTAAATTAAAAAAGCTACTTTCACTGACTTTGATTTAGTATAATAAATATAAATTCTAATTTATATTTATGTCAAATAAAAATTCAATGTTATCCCAATTTTAAATTCTATTTTAGTTATTTTATAATTTTGAACCGATAAATTCGTCTCAACTTGTCACCTACGACGTCCGCACCAATAAGCTTTATATATAGAATACAAACAAGAGATTTTATTTATCCAATGTTAATATTTATACAAGGCATGGCCTTAAGTTCCGTTACTTAAAACGCAATGTTTAGAACTTAGACAGAGATTTTGTAGATTCTTTTAACTTAACTTTTTCTATATACAGAACATTTTTAAAGATATCATAAAAAAAACAGTCTAACGGATACTTTAGATTTTTCAAGATAACAGATAAATTTCAACGCAGGAAGCAGATGTTCTTGTTATATTGTTTTTAAATATTAAAATCTATGCAGATTTTAAATGTGTTTGTCTAACTGTTACATCTTCTGCTCTAATGTTTATTGTGAATTATCATAACATTTGCACAATAATAGAAAAAAACTAACTAAATTTAATATATTTAAATTTATGAGGTAATAAATCGTATAAAGTAGTACCTAAAGTATGTACCTACGTACTATATGTACGTTTGTTTACAAAAAATATATAAATATTGTTTTAAAAAATATAAAAAAGACTTTTGCATAACTAACTTCTTATTTCAAAATGACCTAAATCCTACTAAATATATACTTTTTTATTTTAATATACTTTTTACAATTATTTTTTTTTTATATTCAAACTTGTCTGTTAATTTCTAATTTAGAAGAAATGTCAAAGGTTAATCGACGTTGGAAGAAGGTATTTTCGGTATTTTTATTAGGTATCGTTGGATAAAATGACTAACAATTTTAATAAACTGATGAAAAGAGATGCTATCAGGGCACAGTTATACCGTACAACGGGAACGTGATATTCAAAGATTTAAAACAAAGCTATTCATTTCCAAGGACTGTTGAAAATTTGGACTGCAGTGTTAAGTCCCGCCACCTGGCACATAATTTAACTTAACGTTAAATTTAAAAAAATCAATGAGATCTATTACCCTTTAAATGCGGAAGAAATTCACTGGGAATTTCAAATTAGAGATAACTTCATAAAAACAAAATGAAGTCATAATAAAGTAAAAATAAATTTAGTAACGATAAGGAACAATGCTACATTGTTTTTAGCATCTAACAGAAGCTTTATTGGCAAACAATGAGCAACATAATAATGTATATTTCAGTTTCGATGATAAACTAAGTAGATAAAACGAGTGTATTTGACCAGTTCATAAAATTCGTAACTACATATATTAACAACTAACAGATTGGCATAGTTATTAGGACTTTTACAAGAAAATACAGGTATTTAATACATATTTACGTATTAACGGCTCAAACAACAGATGACCTTATAGGTAGATATCGAAGATATGCTAATTCTGAAAATAAGCATTATAGGTACTTAACAAGTCATCACTTCGACATTTGCATCTTATATATTGGATAAAGATTTAGATAACGGATCGCCTAAACACTAGGGTCTCCGCATGCGTCTTTAGCCTCGTCCTCCGTGATCAACTTCTTCATATATGCCCTACGAGAAGCTCTCGTGCTTTTTCACCTTCCTCCAGTATTGTCAATACTGTGTCCTCGAAGATCAACCGAGTCTCGTTGCTTTATAAATCTATTTTTGCCATTCGTCGTTCCAAAACCTTGTTTTAAGATATAATTATTTAACAAAGTGGTCTCGAATTTGGGATAATTGGGGATAAAGCCTCAAACTAAAAAAAATAGCTTTTACTTTATGAATTATAACAATAAAATCAATCAATCAAATAACAACAATCAAAATAACACAAGTGCATATATATATATATATATATATATATATATATATATATATATATATATAT